>SRPT01000143.1:0-48699 GCA_018360205.1 Claviceps digitariae
GCAGGACAATAAAAAGACAAAAAAAAAGGGAAAGAAACAAGAAGAACGTCAGTATTCTGGCCATCAGGTTTGTTTATACGCCAACGGACAACAACAGCACCAGGCAAGTCGACTTACACCTCTGCGCAACGAGCAATAGGTCGTGCAATGTTCCTAGGCAGAACTTGTCTGCCCAACCCGTATTCCTCCCCCCTGAGGAAGCGCTCATGGCAGGGCTCAAGCAGGTACGCCGAAGCCAAGAAGGAGTAATCGCGGTACAGGGCATTCATGACGGGCAGGTCATCCGTGTACCTGTCCATCTCCTCCGTGAGGTCGGGGAATTCCTCGTCCACCACAGCTCCCAACTTGCTGTGAGCGAGCAAGCCAGGCTCTCCCGACAGCGTCTTGACGGGCATGCGCTGGAGCAGCGACTCGAGGGCGTCAAATTCGCGCGGCAGCGTGACGACGGGGTCCATGCGAGGAAGAAAGCCTCGCGTGGTGGACACCATAAAGGCGGGGAGGGACTTGTCCTCTGGACGGGAATCCTGCAGGACGTTGAAGCTGTCGGTAGTGCCTAGGGAACCCATTGTGGAAGGGGAGTTGGGTGTTGGTGTTGTGTTGGTTAAGGGGGTTTGATAGCCTTGGTAGGACTTGGCAAGTAGCAGTGGAGGTGCAAACAAGTCAAAGTGGTGCAAAATCAAGGTGCATGCAAGTAAAAAAAATAGGGGGCAAGTCCCAAAAACGTTGCGCTGTAAAACTTGGACGTGGGAGTTTCACGGACGCAGCGTCTACAAGCTCAAAGGAAAAGAGAGAAAATTCTTTTGCATCCTCCGGGCCCGCGCCGCCGCCTAAGTACTTCGTGGCCGGAATGCATTCCGGCCTCCAGGAGCGGGGGTCCGGGTCACGATGCCCAAGTCTGGCGGGTGACTCTTGCCCTTCTCGACCCTCTTTCTCCGCTATCTTTCCCATCCCTTATGGTCTGGGCACGCGATCACGTAACAGAATCGTAGCTTTTGTCATCTATAGTCATCGTGGGTTCGGGGACTGAAGATCAGGAGCAAAGCATGGGTCGACGTGGCCCGGAGGGCAGCAGTGAGTGCTTCTGGTTGAGACAGAAGTCATCTACAGTGTGGATAACCAGAACGTGCGTCTTTCAGCGAAGCATAGTTATTTTCGAAAGTTGTAGCTCTTTATTCACACTCCCCACGGGGTGTCATTGTTGTTGACGGCGGGGGTTTCAAGGCTTGACGTTCACTTCCCTGTATATATCATCCATTCTATGCTCGCAGTCAACGGTGAGATACATAAAGCGCATCGATCGTGGGTATGATGCCAAAGACGTCTACAATGAATTCATACAACAGTCCCGACAATGCTTCCCCCCCTTGTTAAAAAAAGAAGGGCCGCCGAGCATCAAGGGCGACATCGACCCCACCTCGTACCGAGTCTTGTTGCACGCAGCGCATAGGTGGAGTCAGGTCAATGCGCGGATTATAGTAATGCTGCGCTAGGCGAGGGCTGGTGCGACGCGCACTATCCACTATTTATTTTCCTTTATATATAATTTACTAGTAATCTAGAATAGAGTTTATATTATTAATAATCTAATAATATTATTGCATATTCCTATAAGAGTTATAAGCCTAGGAGGAAGTTAAAGAAACTCCCTATAACTTATGCTACGTGCCTATATTATTAAATATATATATTTAAAGCTCTTTTTATCTTTTTATTAATCCCTTTTCCTTATTCTATAAAATAGATTTCTCTAAAGGTCTTATAGTAAAGTCCTTAGTAACTACTATAAAGCTCTTATTCTCTAAGCATTAAAATAACTAAATAAAAGCTTTATAGTAAGCAGTAAATAAATAATATATTTAATATCTAATTAATTTTAAGCTTCTAGAGAAGGACTCTAACCTTCTAACTATGCTAAAGAGAGCAACCTTAAAAAAGCACTTTAAATACATAGTAAAATATACTATAGTAGGGTATAAAGCTATAATATAGAATGCTATTATATATTTTACTTTTAAGCATAAGTATAAATATAAAGAGTATAAAGCTTTTATAAATTATAAATAAGCTTTATATACTTAGATTTTAAATATAGTAGAGCTAAATGCTTACTCTTTAGTAATTAAGGCTATAAAAGAAAAGACTAGTAAGGAGATACCCTCTCTATAGAAGCTTATAAAGCATTTAAAGGGAAGATTCTTATTAGGAGAGATAATTACCTAAGTAAAGGTCTTAACACTTTATAATGCTTTGCTTTAGGAGGCTAAGCGCGCTAATACTTAGCTAGAAAAATAGATTACTAATTAGAATATACTCTATAAATAAGCTAAGCGCTATAAAATTAATAAAATCTAAGGCCTAAATATAATCTATAATTTTATTTAGGCTATTAATATACACTTTAAGCCTACCTAGGTAAGAGCTAAGCTTATTAAACTTATAGAATACCCTAATATTCTTCTAAAGGAATTTATACTTATAAGTATTACTAATAAATTTATAAGATACTATAAAGCTATAAAGACCTTTAAAGCATTAGGCAGAAGGGGAGTTTATATTATACTTAGCGTACGCTTTAATAAGAAAAAAAAGAGCTAGGGCTTAAGTAAAGAAAAGAGCTATATTATTAACTACTTATATAGAAGAAAGGACCTTTATTACTAAAAGCTATAAGAGTGCAAAAAGCTTTATTAGGCTATAATAGGAAATAAGATTAACCTCTATTTTTCCCTATAAAAAAAAGCAGTAAAAGCTATTAAGAAATACTATAAAAGCATTTAATAGACTAAGCTATATATAACTATTAATAAATATAGATAAAAGGATATAGCTATAAAAGCTCCTAGTAATAACTTCCCTAGAGGCATCTTAGCTACTATTCTTAATCTAGACTTTATAAGTATAAAGAAGCTACTAAAGGGAATCTTTATAACTCTTAAATCTAAAAAGCATATACTCTTAAAGAGCATACTCTTTAATAACTATAGTGCAATATATATAGTTAATAATATTAGTCTCCTTAAGCCTAGTATATTTAAAGCTACTAAAGATAACTATCTTAAAGTAGGTATAACTATATTCTAGATTATTAAAAGAGATATATATATACTTAAGAAGATTTTAAATAGTGTAAATAGTGCTTAAACTAAGGACCTTATATTATAGAATATAGTAGTTATAGAAGAGTTTTATATAAATATTATATTAAAGAGCTAACTCCTTAAAAAGGGCGTTTAGTATTATAGCGCTAATAGCTCTCTATGCTTTAAAACTATAAAATAAAGCGTAGTGCTTACTAAATTAGTTAGAAAGTATAATATTATCTTTCTTAAATATAAGCCTCTTTATAACTACCTAAAAATCCCCCTAAAGGTAACTCTATACTTGCTACTAATGTTATTCGCAATAATTAGATTAATAAATATATATAAATAAAGCTTATAGCGCTAGCATTCTAGTAAGAGCCTAAGCTTACTATAAACTAATAAAGAAGTCCTTTAGTATTTACATTCTAGATACCTTAGTAAAGATATACTCACTAAGCTTATAATATATATAAAAGGAGTGTAAATCTAAGGAATAAAGCGTAAAGAGTGCAAAGCCTATGCGCTTATATATACTAAATAAGTAATCTTAAGAAGGCTACTAAAAAGGAGGTCTCTAAAACCCTTCTAAAGGGTTTACTAGGATCTTTAAGACTATTTAAAGAGCTTTAATAGTATAAGGTAGCTACTTATCTTTAAGGATAAGTATAGTAGGATAATATAGATATATATACTACCTAATAAGACCCTTAAGACTATTTTTAATGTATTAGTTTACTTTAAATAGTGGGTAGCATGCTAATTTAGCCTTTTAATTATATAATATTAGCAAGATAACAAAAGAGCTATTATATTAAAAAAGGGCCTTATAGTATTCTAAGCTTAAGCGTGCTTTAAAGGCATAGAATTAAAGAGCCCTCCTTTATATACTTATAAGCTAAATAAAGCTATAAAAAGAGCAAACTAAATAATTATAGTAAAATCTATTATAATGCTTATAGGTATAGGGCTCCTAGTAAATCTATAGTTAGAAAGCATATAGGCTACTGCCTATATTTATAATATAAGTCTAATGTAGCGGCTTAAGTGGAAAACACTTATTAAAGTACTTAAAAGCTAGTTTTATAATAATGCTTACTTACTAATAAGGAAGCTTATAGTAAACCTAAAGCTAAATTAAAGCAGTTTATATATATATAGCTACTGTGCGTATTCTATAACTAGGGACTATAAGGCTAACTATAATTAATAACACTATAAAATAAGCCCTAGGGGATATATTAGATATTTAGTAGGCTATATAGCTTTAAATATATATTAGATTTAAATCCCCTTACTAGGGAAGGTAATAATAATAAGGAATATAATATTTAATAAGAAAATATTCTATAATATAAGGAAAGAAAGCGTAGATATATAGTTAGTTAGTAAGCTTAAAGCTTAATTCTAAGCTCTTTAAATAGATATTAAATTAGATAAAGAAGTTAATCTCTTTATATTACTAATTAAGAGACTACTATAGGTAGTAATAATACTACTAGAGACTTTAAAGTTAGGGGTAGAAGCGCCCTTAGTTATAAAAGAAAAGGATATATAGGAATTAGTATATTCTTTAGTATAGTATTAAGGACTTTAAACTCCTTAGGCAACTTCTAAGGTTAAGGAGGGAGCTACGTAAGGCTCCTACTATAGAGAAGCTTTTCTAAGCTTTAGTTATAAAAGCTATAAAAGCCTTAATAAAAGCTAAAAAAGCTTAGTTAGTTCTAATGTTTTAGAATAAAATATATAGAACTAAGGCAATAAAAATACACCTATTATAGAAGGCAAAACAATAGATTAGATAATTAAGGAACCTAATACTCTAATTTAATTAGTAGAGTAGTCTTTATATTAAGAAAATGCTTTATAAAGCTTTAATGGATTAGCTACTTACTTAGATAACTTACTAGAGGCACTAGACCCTATAGATAAGTAGGAACCTCTAGATAGTAAGAGCTTTTAATTAATAGCGTTACTATATAAGAGCGCTTATATTTAGAAGAGAGAAAGTAAGGGATAGGTTTAAAATTAGAATATCTTAAGAAAGAAATAGCCTAACTATTACCTTATTAATTGCTTATAGAATTTAATATTACTTTTAAGGCCTAATTAGCTAGAAGAAGAGGACTATAACTTCTAGAGTATAAAGACTATATTTACTATAATAAATACTTATTATAACTATTAAAATAGAGTGCATTTAAATAATAAAGTAAAGAATAATGCTATTTATTAATTTAATTTAATAAAGCCTCCTAGAAACTATAGGGAAGCTATTAATTATATTATAAGGGATTAATAGATTAAAGTAATAAAAAAAGAGATTATAAAGCTTAAGGAAAGAGGCATATAGAAGTAAATAAAGTAAATAGTAGTAAGATTATAACCTTTACTATTAAAGTAGGTGTTTAACTATAAATTTAATAAGAAAGGTATACTAGAAAGGTGCAAAGCTTAAATTTATATAAGAGGAGACCTTTAAGAGAAATTAATAATTAAATAAACCTATATAGTAATGCTTATAGTGTATATATTTAGGATCTTTATTACGCTTACTATAAGGTTTAATCTTAAGATAAGATAATTTAATGTAAAAAATGCATTTTTATATATAGCTTAAGGCGTAAATAGAATACTAGTGATATATAAGCTACTAGAAGGTTATAAAGTGCTAAATAAATGCGTAGAATTACTTAAGGCACTATATAGCCTAAAAGACTTACCTTAGCTATAGTTTAAAGAGCTAAGTAGTTATCTAAAAGAACTTAGGCTTATTTTAAGCCTAGAGAAGCCTTATTTATTCTATTTAGAAGCGCGTAATATGTTTCTTATATTCTTTATAGATAATATTATTATAGCTTTCTATAAGGATTAATTAGAAAAGGCAGATAAAGTAATTATAGGACTTAAGAGTGTATATAAGCTAGATAATAAAGGTAAGGCATGCTTCTTTCTAGGCATTTAAGTAATTTATAATAAAGAAAATTATAGGATTTATCTAAGCTATGAGGCATATATAAATAAAATTAGTAAAAAGTTTAATTAAGTAAAGAAAGGTAGCTTTCTTACTATACTAATCCCTATTACTAAGTATTAAAAGCGCAAAGGGTAAGCTAAAAAGGTATTTATAAAGGCTTATTAAGAAAAAATAGGGTTAATCCTATATATAGCTATTATAATAAAACCTAATGTTATATTTGCTATAGCTAAGCTCTTATAATATCTTATAAACCTTGCTTTAAAGTATATAAAAGTAGTAAACTAAGTAATTAAATATTTAGTCCTAATAAAACACCTTGCTTTAAGCTTTAGGGGTGTGGGAAAAATGTATGCAATATAAATTATAAGTAACGCCTCTTTTATAAATAATATAATTATATAAAGGTTTTTATAGGGATACCTTATAACCCTTTTTAGCAGCCTAATTATATAAAAAGCAATGCGCTAATCCACTATAATAAGCTCTATTACTAAGGTAGAGCTACTTGCTTTGCAGTAGACTGCTAAAGAGACTATAGGGCTATAGCGGCTTTTTAAAGATATTAGGTTTAATGCTTATAAGGATTAGGTTATAAGCTATAATAACTAATAAATAATTTGCCTTATTTTTAATAAAAGCAAATGTTTTAGCACTTATTTACGCTATATTAATATATATAATATATAGCTAAAGTAGGAATATAAGTATAGAAGCTTTAAGATAAATTATATACTAATAGCGGAAATGCTAGCTAATAGGTTTATAAAGGCCCTTACTTAGTAGCAATTTAAATGCTTTAAAGGAATGTTTAAATTAATAAATATACACATACTGCCTGCACTTATAAAGAGCTAAAAAGTGCTAAGGTTAATTATAATATATATACTATTTAAAATAATAATTATTAGTATAGTTATAAATACAGTGGGCACACAAAAGGGGGGGCATTAAGTATATTGCCCTAAATAATTATATAAAAGCCCTTCCCTTATACTATAAAAGCGCTATAGAGGTAAATAAAATATTAAAAAATAGAATAATAATACTTTAAATGCTAAACACTATATTATATAATATTTAAATATGTTTTTTAATAACTTCCTTTAACTTAGCTATTAAAGCAGTAATATAAGCTTCCCTTTCCACTACTATAGCGCCTTAAGTAGCAAAAGTAGCCTTAATATAAGGTATAACCTCTTTATACACTAATTTTAACTTAGCAAGGAGTTTAATCTATAGTTTTAATGCTTAATAGCACTAATTATATATCTAGGGGGTATTAAGCGTTAGTATAATAAAAAAGAGCTATAAATTAAATTAAGGAAGGCTTACCTTAGAGTTATAGTCCTATGCTATTAGTATTTACTTAGTAATAGGGACTAATATAATATATAAGTTATTATAATAATAATTACCTAACTTATATAAAAAGTATCTTAAAGAGCAGCTAGTATTACTCTTATAGCATCTCTTACTATTACCCTTACCTATAATAGCAGCTTTAATATATTTTAAGCAAGGAATATACCTTTACACGCTATAAATGTTTAGGGTTTAAGGCTTTTAAGTTATTAGTGTATTTAATTAATTAGGAGAATGCTTATAAAGGTATATATAGTTTATATCTATTAAGTTAGGCTTTTTAAAGCTTTACTCCTACTTTACTTATTTATCCCTTTAGGTAGAGGCTTCTTACCTACTAATAACTACTATAAGGTTACTAGTAGCTTAAGGGGGGGGAAGGGAGAAGGAAGAGAATTATTAGTATTATAACCTTTATTAAAATTAAAATAAATTTTAGGAGATTTATCTTATAAAACCTTAAGCTTAGGGCTAGGAGGGAGCTTTTACTAAGAGTCCTTTTAAATAACTCTTTTAAATCTTAAAGGCATTATAGGTTAGTAGCGTTAATAGTATTTAAAAAATAAGGTTAGTTATATAAAAATTTACTTATAAAGAAGGAAGAAAAAGGAAGGAATTTAAAGTTAGCTATAAGGAATTAAATATCTTAAGCTTTACAGTGGGTTATATAAACTCACTTTACTTCTAACCTTACTTCCTCTTTTATACTATAAATTAGCAATTAAAGCCTTTATTACTAGCTTTAAATGCTCTAATTAGGGGGTATATTATATATAGCGCATAGGTAGAGTTAGGTTAATGCGCGGATTATAGTAATGCTACGCTAGGCAAGGGCTGGTGTGACGCGCACTATCCACTATTTATTTTCCTTTATATGTAATTTACTAGTAATCTAGAATAGAGTTTACATCATTGATAATCCGACAATATTATCGCGCATTCCTGCAAGAAGTCTGCCCGGCCCAATGTGGTAATCGTCTGTGGGCCTCATTGGCCGGAATCGTTCCGGCCACGCGGCGAAATCGGAGCGGCATGGGGGCGGGCGGGGAAGCGGGGATCGCCCAGAGTCCCAGAATCCCGCTACCCAGGCATAAAGTGGACATTGGACATTGTGTTCGGAGGAGCCCTGCTGGTGGAGAGTTGAAACTTGGGGAAATGATGCGTAGGTACCCCCCTGCCCTTGCTGAGAGGTCGAATGGTGATCCAGAGCGGCGGATCGGATTTCGCTTGGCATATACATATGTATGTTGGGGACTCGATAAGATGGGACAATCTCAGCCTTTATATTTTTTTCGTTAAAAAATAGGAATTTTATGACTTCATCATTCTAAGCTGCTAGCGGCACCCCGCTTTCGTCCTTTCTTGAATCTACCACTAACCACACCAGACACCTTCCTGAACATTCATAGAGAGGGAAATTTTTTTTTGTTTTAAAAGAAGATACATGATTTCATAAAAAATAATAAAAAAAAAAGATACATGAAAAACAAATTCACAAGTGTCGTTATTCATGTCGCACATTCCAAGCACTCCCATCTCCTCGAACTGAATTCGTTTTGTGTGCCGCTCTTGTTGAAGAAAATTTCCCATCATCCGGTTCTCTAAATGAGTCGTCTATAGACAGTCTGGAATCGACCTCGCGGCTCAAAAGTAGACGCGTTTACGGCTCTAGACATGGTGCTGCTGGGTGTGGCGGTGACGTGCGTGGTGACGTGCGCGGTTGTCGACACGCTGGATGGCATGCTTGGAATGGGAATTATATCCATGGTCAAGAATTTGATCTTTGGGGATGCAAACTTGCGCTTTGCGTCGGGATGGTTTGGACCGGGCGCGTTGGTGGTGCTGTTTCCGGGCAAGGTCTTGTTGAGCGGCAGGTCTGTGGCGTGGCCGTGGTTTATGACGCTGTTGGCGGTGGATGTGGGTTTTGTCGTGGTTTGATGTGTCGTGTTGAGAGTCACCGGGGAGAGCGATGAGCTGTAGAGAGAAGTGTCGACTGTGGTGTACTTGCTGCTGTTGTTGCTGTTGCCGACGAACTTTCTGAACGTGCCGAGACGAGGCACGGTGGAGGTCTTCCCCCGGGTTGATGTCACGAAACTTGAGGGCAACGGCGTGAGGGCAACTGCGGTGGAGGAGCTGTGCTTTGAAAATGCCGTCACATGCACAGTGAAGCGGCGCGTTGTCATTCTCATGACGGTCGTGGTGAGGACATGGCCGCTGATGGTGTGGACCTCGACGCTTTGTTGCGTGTAGGGAGAGGGAATAACTTCCTCAGATGATGCAACGGTTGGGATGCTGGTGTGCAGAGTGGCAGAAACGGCAGAAGAGTATCCCATCACCACGTTCTTTTGCTGAGCAGGAGGTGCAGAGTCCGGGGCAGGTTTGGAGACAGCGTCGGAATCGGAATCGGATTCGGAATCAGAGTCGTCATCTTCATCGTCATCCCCATTACCGTCGCCAACACTCTTATCGGATGGAGGCGAAACCCCCTTGGCAGCCGACTCCATGGTGCAGTTAGCATTACGGCGAAAGAAAGGATGTCCACTTACCTGTCCATTCGCATCCACCACGGCCCTCGCGCCAAGATCAAACATTAGATTCTCGGCATCACAGTCTTGCTGGTCATCATCGCCATCCTCATCGCCATCCTCATCATCGACATCAGCTCCTTGCATCAGCGCCTGGACCTGTCGTTCCAATTCTTGGATTTTGGCCAGCACGTTCCCCACCTCCGATTCCGTGATTGGAATTGATGTGTCACGACCCTGGATGACGCTTCGGGCCCGCCTCACGGTGTGATGCAGACGTCCCAAGTCGGACGCATAAGACGGAGCGTCCTCTGCATTGCGTCGTTGCAAAGCCGCTGCTCCGCTGGTGCCGTCGTGGCCGCGGGCATAGGCGACGTTGAGGCTCAGATTGAGCCAATTTCCGAGCTGAACCATGGCCCGGAAGATAAGAATCAAGTATAGAAAAAGAGATCAAGATATCAGTAGAGAAGAACAGTAATCAGAGGTTTGTCAAAGTATAAGATGTAATTTGGTAAAAAGAAGATTTACATTTCAACATGCTGTGCAAACATGTCAGCTATATAGTTGATTTTTTCTTTTCAAGGCGTAACTCGGAGCAACGCATTCCAGTCGCTGCGCTGCCAACCTGGGCCGTATGCTTCGTTGACAAAGATGCATGTAGTGATGCTCTGTGATCCACATTGACTCAAATAGCATTCCAGCATTCTGGCAGATGTGAAGACTCCACGCTGGAAATAGCAGTTCCTTCGTTGATTGATTTTCTGTTCTTTATCGGTGAAGAATATGAGGAGTAAAATGCAGATGCTACCTTTACGGCCCTTGGTCTTTTTCATGTAGTGCCGAAGGGAAGTGGGATGGCGCTCACGACTCTGACAAGATGAAGCCTATATTTGTGCGAATTGGCATTTATTAGCGGGACATCAACTTGTGGTATTTGAGAGGGGTATGCGAGAGAGAGCACGATGGTTGACTTCTCGGGTCACGTGTAGATGTGAGGTGTATTGCGACAGAGCGTCTGGTCAGCGCGCAAAAGGAGGGGGAAAAAGAATAAGGAATACGGAGATGAGAAAGTAATGTAACTAAAACCTATAATAGGAATAGGAGAAACAACATATATAAACGAAAAAAAAAATTGGTCGTACTGCAAGTATAGATTTAAAGGGTAGTTCTTGGACGACCACCCCCGCAACAAGTAGAGACGCCATCAAATTGCCTTCTGGTCATGAGACAAAAAGAAAAGTCACGGCATACAAAAGCAGGGCACATTGGAGAATTCAACTCAATAAAATCTGTGTTTCAATTGTTTCCTCTGTAGCTAGCTACCAAAAGGAAAGAAGAAAAAAGGAGTGATGCGAGCAAAGGCAGAGCCCTTCTCATCCCACGACAAAAGCCTAGAGTTGCGTTCCGTCCGCAGGCAGATTCCCTGTATATCACCTGAGTAGCACTAAAGCCCCATGAATCGAGTTTGACACATTAGAGACACATTAGAGATAAATGCCATGATGACCAACACACTCGGGGTCTGCTCAGCGCGACTCAACGCGGTAAGAACCGAGTCGGACAGGAGTAATCTTGTTCTTGCCATCGGTAGGACCATGAAGCTCAAGGTCCGGGGTATCATCCGGATTTCCACTGTAGGCAAACAAAGGAAAAGAAGAAAAAAAAGAAAAAAAAGGGGGGGGGGGTTAGCCAGCGCGTAATCTATTGTGGTGCCAGCCGATAGGGACTCAGTAGACTTACCCGAAGCACAGAACTTTAACAGCACTGTTGCTTGTGATGGTTATGCCCTGAATGTTTCTACGCCATCAAGTCAATTGGAGCAAGAGAAAGATCGAGAAATGGAGAAGAAGAAAGAAAATTAAAATAGATTTCCCATCAGGACTCACGGGCTACCGTCCAGATAGTAGTTTGTGTTCAGATACGGCTTGTGGGTGCGGTCCTTGCCCCCCTTGACATCCCACTTGACCTATTCAAAATTTCAGTGCCTAAGTCATGGAACCGTGGACCCCATGAAGAAATCGAGGGGAATCATGGTGAATGGGTTGGACCTACCGTGATCGATCCGGCAGTCGCCTCTACGTTATCCTCGTCCTCAACCAAAGGCTCGGGCTGGATGGAGACATTTGAGGTAGCTGGGGCTGTGGCAGATGCATCCGCCATCTTGAATCGATGTTTGTAGATTGTCAAAGACCAAAAATGTTGTCTGTCCGGATTACTGATCTCCAGGAGGACTTGTGTTAAAGAATAAGGAAAAAGAAGGAGAAGAAAAGGCGAGAAAATTGTCTTCAATTTATAGGATTCTCAACCGTGCATTTCCCAGCTGTTTGTGCGTAGCTACCTTCTTCTTTCTACCCACTTCCTCACCCCCGCTTCCGATGAAAGTGTTCCTGTATCTGTTGGACCCAGTTGTTGATAGGACGTGGCTTCGAATGATGCGTCATTCGCGACAGTTGGTGCCACGCGGTCACCACCATGTTGTTTGACGATGAGAGGAGAATCCAAAATCGGAGCACGACTTGCATTCTAGAGCCCGGATTCATGATTCGCCTTGCTACCAGCCTTTTTTTCTTCTCGAATCCAAGACGCAGGTCTCTTTCGTTTTGCGTATCACAGCCTCCACATTTTTGTCAGGGATATGTGACGTATCTCTTTGTATTTGCATTCGTCTTCTCGAGTACCACGACATACTCTCAAAAAGTTAGACATCTACGTCGACCAAAAGCCCACCGCGATCCTCAAGTACAACCTGAGATGAAAGAGCAAAACGGTCTGGAGTTGGAAATAGGGAGAGTACTGGATCCAATAGAATGAGTCACGAAAACAATACTGTCGTGGTGCGTGACACTTCGTTCAAGTACCCGAAAAATAACAGTAGAAGAGAATATACTGCTTGCAAGCCTATAGATGCTTGATGCGATGCGCATCCTTAGGTCAGAATGACGACTGATGTCGCATGAATTCCTGATTCGAGGAGCAACCTTACAATAAGGTTGTTGCATCTGTTTAGATGATACAGACGCACCGAGCCGACTTCAGTACACGTACAGACACCCGTTCAAGTGAGAGGCAAAACGATCCTTGCAGACCACTGAGGCAGAGGTACTCAACCCCAGACTAACCTAGAACATTTATGCCCAAGTGCAGACCCCTGACTTTCGCAGACTAGAAACAAGTCGTTCCTTTTTTTCTTTCTTCTTTATACAAAGAAAATACGAGGAAGCGCGAGTCCCTCCCCGCTTCTGTACCACGTCCCATACAACCGTTTGTCTTACCCATGTCCTGCAGCAAAGACATCTTCACCTGAAGACGGATAGGCCACTGTCATGGCAAGCAGAGAAAAAAAAAGCATAGATACACAAAACGAGAGGGCTGGCTATGAGCTGTTGAGACGGGATCGCTGCGCTAGTGTCTAAACCATGAATTTGTGCCCAAGATCAAGCTCTTTGATGGTCGGAAATGTCGAGGTCCTCGGCCCGCTTAACATGTCATTTATGCTTTGCTAGGGCTGCATGCGGATCATCGTGCATGCATGCTGCGGGAAGTGAGACCCCTACGTGTCCCACATGCCGCGATGGATAACCATGGAAGAAGAGGGGGAAAAAAGGATAAACTACACAACGAGGCCAAGACACCCGTTCTCCTCGACATGGTGCATATGGATGTGATAGTTCAGAGGCGAACGGCGTACGTCTCATCTTCACTGACATGTGGTTGGAGGATGAGAAATATATATATATATATATATATATATATAAAACAAAGACGAGGGAAAAGCGGTCACTATGTGAGTTTCCATGAATTTTCATGCCTTGAAGAAGCACCACATGCATGCAGTATATCGTTGTGTAACGAGGCAGGGTAGCAAAAACGAAAGGGGCTGAACGGATGACAAGACATGCAAGGAAGAAAATTTGCAAGTCCGGACCAAGAACGAGTTTGATATCTACATTTCTATAAAAGTGCAGCTGTAGAGCAAACGCGGAATAAAAAAAAGCATGACTTATAGTGGATTGTGACTGACAGCAGGAGCGCGTCTTTTCTTTGCTGCAGATCCCCCTGCGTCTTTTTGTACCGCGAAATGTCAATGCCGCCGATTTCCGCATGTATCATCATCGCATATGTATATACACAGTCATTGTTGAACCGGAGACGTTGTGCGACGCTGCGTCTACCGATTGGGGCCCGATGCTGTAGAACCCTCCACGTTGGTCCCTTCGTTGCAGAAATCGATATTGTGCTACGTTGGGCAGACGTGCCTTGGCAATCCTACTGCGGGCTCATTTCACATTTATCTATTAGGTCACTTGTCAGTGAGCTGTGCGAGCTGGGTACCCTTTCATCGGCAGCGCCTTCAGCATATTGGATAAGAATGGCTTGAATCCAAGGCAGAAAAGTCTGTTCTGTCCTCGAATCAAGACAAATGGTTTTAAAGGGGCTCTAATTTCTCCGCGATATACCGAGTTTCCCGTAAGTATAAGTACTTATTACTTCATAGTGACACAGAAAATCGCTCGGGCCCTTCAAACTATGTCTAAAGACAATCAATTTCATTTGCTGATACCGATTTCATGAGACGATTCGAATCACGGTTCACAGACGTCCAAGAGCCCAATGAAAATAGCCACCGCGTTAAACGGCAGCATCATTTGGTGTTATTGCTACAGCGACCTGCCATGTATACACCTTTCTGCTCCACGCTTCACTAGCCACCGTTCCAAAAGACCGTCTTCGCACTGCTCTTCTATATCGACTACACGTGAAGCATATAAGAAAAATACTCAATGCAAACAAAACAGGGCTGCGATTTATCGTAAAAATAATCTGAGCGTCCCAACTATGCCATGTTGACCCTTGGTAGTGTCTGAAGTACGAATCAGGCGTCGACCCATACAACTCTGGAGGAAGAATGGACACCATTGCCTCATGATTCTGACGTCTGAGACTGCCCGCGACGACCTTTTCATGACTCCGCGACTTCAAAAAATTGAGTAACAGTTTCGTGACAAACATTGGCCCTGTTGACATCATCACCGTCGGATATTTGGTGCCCCGCCGGTAGTTGTTTTCCTTGAGCGACACAACGAGGGTGTCAAAGATTGGGTGACCCCTTTCAATGCCCATGACATCATTACTCACTCCATGTGGTTCTGTCTTTGCGAAGAAAGCATGCTGTGTGAGAAGCGGTGAGAGATCTTTCTCGCAACCGACGTCAAGGTCAAGATAGATGCCCCCGTAGTAGTAGAGCACAAAGTATCGAAAAGAGTCTACGCGTTGAATGTTGTAGGGATATCCATCGTACGTCGCGAGGAAAGAGGGATAAAAATCACGAATAAAGTCTCGGGCAGTATCATCTGTCCAGAGGATATGTGACCAGTTGCCTTCTGGGTTGTGTATGAGACATGTTTTGTGGGACGTTCGCCACTCATCGGGAATTATGTCGCTTTTGAACGTCTGATGTATAATGCGAGGTATGAATTCGTGAGGTGGTAAAGATGCATTGTCTTGCTCGGCTGACTTGATATCCATTGGGCTGAACAGGGATCGCAGAAGGGCCTCGTCAGCCGTCAGGTGGTGCAGTTTTCTGACTGTGTATGCGATGATGGTTAGAAGAAGAATCCATAATAGTAATGGAATTGGCAATGACTTTCTGATAAACATGGTAGCGTGATAGTATCCATGTACACGGTAAGAAGAAGCAGATACAAGCTTGCAACCAGCATAGAGATTCGAGAGCAACACGATGACATACACTTGGTTTATACGCCTATACGGAAGGTAGAATCGGTGAATATTCCATCTCCACGGTTACTAGATGTCGTTGAAATGCCCTCCATCAATGATGGCCACGCCTTGTTTGTTTTTTTGAAACCTCGCTTGCGCAAGCAGGCACGCGAGCACAGGTGTAGTTTCCCACTCTGCCATGGTGAAGTAAAAGGCCTTTGATTTCGAGTGTGAAAGTAGCAGTCGATAATCCTTGGTTGAAACAAGATGGAGTTTGTGTCTAATAAAAGGAAATTGAAACGTATCACAATGTGCCACCGGCGAGCGAGGTGTGCTGTTCAAGAGCCCAAGGTGTCAATAGAAAGGTGAAACCAGGCGGTGAATTTCTGCCCGGCAAGATGACTCGCTGCTCGAGGAAACCTACATGTACCGCGACTCCATGAGCATTTTTGACATCACTTTTGACGGTCCTTCAGCTCAGTCCTTTGGCCAGCTACAGCCATTGTCCAGATTCCTTACTACACAGCAAGAACGTTTGCAATGCAACGACGGACTGATTCTTCATCCATCTCGAACACAGCCATCCGTCTGCCACATCCTGAATCGCGTGGTCTCAGGCCGCCATTGCAGACCTGGGACCACGTTTTGTTTTTGACATCAAAACCAATGTCCAGAATATCACGCGACCATGCGTTGCTGCATACGTTTTGGTCTGGCGAAGCCAACTTCACGCCCAGCAGAATCAAAAAGGCGTCCATTGGTCGCCTTCTTGCGCCACGTCATTTCTGAATGCGACACAGACATGAATTACGTTGGGCCTCAGCTGAATTGATGACCTTGATTTCAGAAGAGTGTGCTGTCACGCCCGAGACAAATGTGCTGCGATAATCGATTCACTTGACGATCAATTGGATCAAAGGCGACGCAGAGAATATCATGACTGTTTTCGATACATGGCATCTTCCAAGAAAGATGAAAAAAAAAAGCCAACGTGTAAGTCTTCTTTTGCAAATCGGTAATTGTAGCAGTCAGTAATGAAAAGAGATTGTACTCAGATCCTGTCGTGAATGAGAAACATGGGTTTCCTTCTGACCATCTCCAATGGAAGGAACCGTTTGCTAGACTCTGCAACCAGCACGAACACTTTCAGTCTCAATCTTGTTATATTTTTTTGAGACATCACGCCATTGTACGTCCAATGCAGCAATGCTTTCCTGACGCTGACCTTAGAATGCCCTGGTTGATTAATCACTGATGTTGTGTCTTGGTGAAGCAAGCAGATCAAGAACAAAAAAAGGAAAAAAGGAAAAAGGAAAGCGGGAAAATAAGCATCGAAATCTGAGAGGAAAATCACCGTGCATTTGGCAATCTGAAATCATATCTCGTCCGGGCTACCATTTCAACCACTGCAGATGGCAGTTCTGACTCCGCGAGCCACAAATTCGCAAACTTCCTAGGACCACATCCGAAACGCGGATTGACTGCGATTCTACGACATTTGGACCTCGCTCCGCAATGCAACATCAAGTTGCATTTTCGCGCGCTGCAACAAAGCTGCTTTCCCGTCCGAGCACGTTCCACAATGGCGCGCAGTAAATCTAGCCAACTTTAAGTTGTTACAGGACGGTTTCGATTCTGAACGTGCAGGAACTAGCTACTAGGAAGTTTCTACTACATTAGCGGAGAAGCTACTGTTGCTCAGACCCTAATCCCCCGTTTCCTTTTCCCCTCAAAAATCGAGCCCGACAGGACTCCCCATTGAAAAGAGTATAATCAATCCATGGGCGTGAAGCTGCTCCTGGCCTGGCGCGATTCTCTGTCATTTTATGTTGCGTCCTTATCATCCACCGGCGGCGCGATGTACTACGTCATGTCTTTTTTGAGTTTCTCAATCGGAAGCGCCTTTGGGAGGAAGCACCCCAAGAAGCAGGCGACTCTTGGCAGACGGGACGGAAATCTAAAATGGCGTCGATGATGGAGATTTGGACCTTTGTAAGGATTTTTCGATATTCATGCAGGGATCAGTACGATGCGCCAAGACGTTTCTAATTTGGTTTCGTTGGCCACCACGTGCCTCACTTAGCCTATGCGGACCTGTATGAGACCAACTTCATGCTGCACGGGCAGCAAGCAGACTTGAAGAGCGCAGATCACGTTGTCGAAGTGAACGAATCAGGGTTCTACACTATAGAGGATTCTGGCTAAATGGTCTAGTCTGATTGCAAGTCTGTCGGGTGATGGGATTCGTGGGCTTGCGAGCACACAAGCTACCTACCTTAGTATTAGGCAGGTATGGAGCATTTGGTGTTTTCGGGAAATTAGTGCCCTTCCAGGACAAAGGAAACAAGGGCCCAGCTGAGGAGCAATCCGGTCCATGGCATTTCCGCGACCACCGAGCCGCGGCTATCGTACACAATGTCCCCCCTCGTATGGTCCATTTAGTACTGCCCAAGAGGGTGTTGGCAGGCAATCTCTTGTATTGCGGATTCGAGTCATTCGACGCTATGTCGATCCTGTTTTTTTTTTTTTTGCGGGATAGCAGTGTGCAATATAAATACCTAACGCCGGTGCCGCCCGCCATTCCCGGTACGCTTCTCTCAGCAGCAAGCCTGGCACACGACTATACGGAAAGGTGCAAAAATAAAACTACTACTCTTCTCGACAGTAGTCTTGCGCCATTATCTACCTTTTTACAATGCGGTTCACTCCTCTTCTGCTGTCCAACCTGGTAGCCCTGGGCAGTCTCATCCCAGGCATTCAAGCAGCGATAGACCCTTCCCAACTGCAGGGATACGTCTTCGCATATTTCACCGGGAACACCATCGAGGGGGAGAAGATTTACCTTGCTGCCAGTAAAGGAAACGATGCACTTAACTGGGAAGAGCTAAACGGAGGACAGCCCATCCTCTCGTCGACCAAAGGAACACGCGGTGTCCGAGATCCGTTCCTCATGCGAGCCCACACCGGCGACAAGTTCTACCTCATCGCCACAGATCTGTCCATCGGAAGCGGCACGTCATGGGGCGATGCTGTCCACAAGGGAAGCCGCTATCTCGAGATCTGGGAATCACCAGACCTCATCAACTGGTCGGCGCAACGACACGTTCTCGTTTCGCCCGAGACGGCAGGCAACACGTGGGCTCCCGAGGCGTACTGGGACGCCGCTTTGGGCAAGTACATCGTGTTCTGGGCCTCGACACTATATGGCGACAACGACCCCAACCACACTGTCAACACCTATGACCGAGTGTTGTATGCCACTACGACGGACTTCGTGACGTTCAGCGAGCCCCAGATCTGGCAGGACACAGGGAAAGCAAGGATCGATTCCACGATTCTGCAGGATGGAGACGTCTACTACCGCTTCACAAAGGACGAGGGCTCCAGCACAGGATGCGTGGACATCATTGAGGAAAGCTCCAGGGACCTGACTGCTCCCGTGTCAGGATGGCGCCAAATCGCATCTTGCATCGGCAAAAAGGCCGGAACAGGAGCAGTTGAAGGCCCTACGAGCTTCAAGGCCAACCCCGCAGATGTAAACGGACAGAAATATTATCTCTTCGTGGACGAGTATAGCGGCCGAGGCTACATCCCACTCGAGACCAAGGACTTGGCAAATCCAGCGTGGAAGGTCTCGTCTTCATACAAGCTCCCCTCAAGTCCTCGCCACGGCACAGTCATGCCCATTACGGCGGCGGAGCTTAGCCGCATTACCTCGCACTACGGCTCGGCAGCCTAGAATGGGAGAGGATTTGCTCAATAAAGCGCGTAGCATGATAAAAATAAGCCATAAAAAATAAAAATAGAAATAGAAAAGAATAACCTAGCCTATACTTGAAGTATGTGCTTGGCGAATATAAAATGTGGTAATGTATTCCCAAGGTCGAGATCCTTGTTGCGGTAGTATTCCACAACACCCGAGGATCCTGTCGTCGCGCAACCAAAGGCCATGAATCTCAGCACAATATAGGCCAACATCGACCGTGTACCCCACTGCGTTCTTCGATGGCAATATCTCACAGCCACTACCAGACTCAGTCCAGGGAAACGCCAGGCCAATCTACGCCAGGCTGAATGACGACATGGTATCCATCAATTGGGAACATAGCCGAGATCAGCGGCCTTCGGGACTTCTTCAGGGAAAGCAGCTTTGTCAACTCTCAGAAGACTGGTTTGCACCTGATAGACCCCAGTTTAAGAACAGATCCTAGCGACAGCCAGTAGTGTGCTGGACCGTGTGTGACGAGTACACTCATGAGATCTGGATAGGATGGCGAAATTTGACCCAATTTCCATAGCATGTTTAGCCGCGCAGTGAGTACTCGTGCCACGCGTATATTGACCTGCCTCTGGCCGGGACACGAGATCAGTTATGCAGTAGACGTTCTTGCAAACTCCCAATTTTGCTGCTCTGTGCACCCTTTTTTACAAAACGAATCGGCACTCCCCATGGTCTGATTTTTTTTCCGTCGCCGCAGGTTTAACTCAATTCCGCAGATCTCTGTTCTTGATGAAGTGGGGTCCCGGACAATAAAGGAGTGTTCAACCCTTAAAACTGATCGTGTTGTGCCGCGTTTGATCACTTGCATGTACATTCGGAAGCCTATTCACCGCGACCACCTGATTCGGCCCACGAGCACAAAGTCAATGAATGGCCTTGAGCTGTTCTGTCGAGCCAAAGGGTTAAGGAAGAAATCAAATGAACAAGGCACATACGGCCCGATGTCCATCAGGTACTGCGGCGGTAAAAGACCACTGTCGGCAACATGTTCGCCATTTCGGGATGATAAACGCTCTGTCATCTTTGTCCCGCGGGATCTCTATGGCAGTAATCTAGTTCGAGCGTCATCAGCTATGTTTTCAAGATTGAAGAGCAAGATGTGATATCGCCCCTAGTCGCAGAACGGTTGATATCGACGCGACAGAGAATGTGACAACACAGGTAATGAAAGCAGCCTCGCCTAGTGAAGTCTCGACGTGACAAATTTGCGTCCTTCTGGCAACCACATTGAGCAACATATTGTATCTAGCCAAGACAAGTGGATGATCCTGAACTGGTCATCGAGCAGGCCCTAGCAAATTAACTGTCGGACGATGAGAATTAAGGACATCACTCGACCGCACGTCCGAGACCTTGGCAACAAAAAAGAATAAATCGAGAGCCTTCCTAGCTTTCAAGATTGACGGCGTGCCGTTATTTGCTCATGCTCGCGAATGAAGGAAGCCAAAATCCAAAATGTCCCGCTAACGCCCTGTTCCGTGGAGAGTCATTTTTTGACATGCCTTGCACGAGTACGGATCGTAAAGTGTTTTCACTGTGCAGAAGCCGGATATTATATATAGTTCTAGCCATGCGTGTTGCCGGGTAGTTGCTCGTGCGTCTTCGTGGTGGTCCCATTCAACGCACCAAATTGCCCCGCTTGGCCCTCCGATGTTGCCGCTGCTTTCCACTGCATTTGATAAAGCTCGTCAACGCACCGCAATCAAATGAACTGCCATGGCAGGTTTCCTTCACGATTTCGTGCAGCGTCTGACTACGATTACACTCGAAATCAGTAAAAGCTCCCGGACGGCAAAATTTGAGTCGAGCGTGGCAGGAAACGAGACGATAGTCATGCGTCGAAACTTGGTTGCACAAAGACGGGCGGGAGCAAAACAAGCTTTCGATCGTCGCGGACGAAGACCTTGTATCCAGCATAAATTAGAGGCTGAACTGAGAATTGTCCGTGGCGGCGGGGCTGCTCGTCTTTGAGGCGCCGACTGGATCGTCCGGCGCCTGACGGGCGGAGCAAAAAAGCATGACGAGGGAGACGTGAGAAAGTGAAGACGCAAGACTGTTCAAAAATGTTCAAAAGGATGGTGACAGAAAGGGCATCCAAGGCAATTCAAGGTGATTGAAGCCCGATGGAAGACGATGGCGACGGCAGCCTTGGGCTTGCAATGAGATACTGAGATGGCATCACAGCCTACCAGCTGAGTCGAGGTGGCCTTGTTTTTATCTCATGCCGTCGACACTTTCAGGATACTGGGCCACCTTGGCAGCGGCGGCGATGCTATTCGCAGCCGGGGTCGCTTGCCGTAATGATGAATGACGATTAGCATTCGGCACCGGAAAAACTAAAAGATGCGGCGTACCCCCTCCGGCAGCAGCACCCCTGGGGAGACGGGACTAAGCTGCTTTGGGAGAGAGGAGCCATCCATCGATCGCTGTTCGCTCGGAAAGCGCAAGCACGCAGCCAAGGCAGGGAAGGCACCTCCAAAACCCACACCCCCTTTGCCTGTTGGTCTTTGGAGCGTCACGGTTCAGCCCGCGCCAGCGTCCAGCGTCCAGCGTTCGAGAGGCAATGAACCTTTACCCGATTTCTTGTGCGCCGCCTTTGGCACCAAATTTTGAGGATGAGACCACGGCCCCAAAAACCTACGAGACAACGCAACGCCCCCCAGCAAAATGAAAATTGCCTCCGCCCGCCCGCCATCCCCCCATCTCTCCCTTCCCATCATCCTTCCCATCCCTCACCATCGCCGTCCGCGACGAAATCATCACCACTGCCGCCGTCCGCTGAGAAAGGTGTCCAGAGTGCAAATCCACCGCTCTACGCCTGCCTGCCGACTCTGTCGGGCTCGAAACTACGCACCTACGCACGTCGGTGCCGAATTGACAGTGGTCTGATGCAAGCAATAGCCTGCATGTTAGACTTTGGCTTCGGATCCTGCCCACAAACCATAAAATCTTGTCGCCCACATTGCCCACGCGTTCTGCAAAGTCTCAGCACCCTGTCCGCGACACATGTTTAATTGAAATACCCTTCGCAGTCACCCGACCTCGACCATCAAAATACCTCCTCCAGCAACTGCATAACACGTCCCACCATCTCGGCAATTCCAGACTTCAACAACCATCAACTTTCATCACCAACACCACCAACCCCACCATCATCATCATTTCATTCAACATGCCTCCAAAGGCTGATGGACGCCGCAAGTCCGGTGGCAAGTCGGGTCTCGTCATCACACTCAAGGTTACTCCATCCAGCCTACGCAAGCTCATTCAACCAGAGACTCCCGAGTCCAAGTCGCCAGCACCACTAGACTCAAATGAATCAAAGGAGTCCCTTGATTCGCCAGCCCCTTCTGCCAACTTGGCAGCTTCGGGCGTTTCAAATGGGGACAATGCATCAGACTCCAATGCCGCAACGCCTGCAGCAGAGGGGACTCCGGCGCCTGCGTCGATGCCACCTCCAGCAGATGGTCGTAAGAAGGGGGCGAAGCGGTCCGCTGCGGCGATGGATGGCATGCCCAAGGTTCGAGGGAAGCCAGGCCCCAAGAAGAAGCCTAGACTGTATGTTCTCCAGCGTCCTCTCCACCGCCCCCAAGCGCTTTGTCGGACTTGACATCAAGGGAGATGGCGTCATTCCCCTAACCCCTATAGTCTATACTTGCTAACCAGAAGACAGTGAGGATGGGACAATCGACCATAATGCAGTGGCCAGAATGCAAGCTGCCAAGCTAGGTCCCAAAGCCAATCAAGGAGCCATCAACGCTGGCCTTCGAGCCCTCGATCGATCCGGCAAACCTTGCCGCAAATGGGAGCGAGGCGGCTTCAAGCTCAAGAGCTTTACCGGCGTCACATGGGAAATTTCTCGTTGGACGGCTCCTACTAGGAGAGCTCCCGACGAAGATGCCTCGGAATCCGGGGCTGTCTCTGCGTCGGCGTCGGCGTCGGCCGACAATAGCAGCAGCAAAGAAAACAAGCCTAATGGACAAGAGCAAAATAGCGTGAACAACAGCAACCGAGGTGGCGATGTCGAAGTGAACAGCGTTATGAGCGCTCATGCCTCTTCTCCTGGCCCCATTGCGATTACTGCTGCGTCGTGACCCACCCGCCGTGGTGGATGGTCGTCTCTGGCTGCCGTGTTACAAAAGAAGTAATCGCGGTCCAAGTGCATCTCAGCACCGGGCCATGGTGGATGTGTCTTGATTTGTATTCGTGTGCGTGTGTGCTCAGGGGCCGCTGCTTTATCAGCCATGGATCAAAAAGGAGTATTGCTCATGAGCTCTTTTGCCAGCTATGCTCCAACTCCTCATTCTTTTTCTTTGATTTCCTCTGTTTTAACAATCATGGCGGCGCAGCACAAGGCCATTTGGCGTTTTTGGGTTCTGGGGTTTCATGGTGTGTAGTCACATTTCAACGGTCAAGCACCGGGATGGGAGTAAAGGGTCTGTTGGCGAACAGGGTTTACCATGTATACTAGTTTCTAGAACTGGATTGTGCCTACAGTAGATGTACGGAATTTTGAATGGCGAAAATGCCCGAGACTCGCGCAAAGACGTCGAGATGGGATACTATCAGTTTGCGCAGTCTGTGACGACCTTCTTACTGACTGTGAGAGAGCTTAATCCAGGTCTGGCATTTCGCCAATCCTGAGGCGCGACATTTTTTCTGAGGCTGCTCGGCAGTGTCACCTTCAATTAAATGATGCGGTCCGCCCTGGACAGTGAATCTTGCAGCGAGTCTTGCCGCAGGATGCTCTCGTGGCTTCCATGGGGCGGAAGTCGGGGAGGTTGGTCCTGGCGAGCCAGCTTAGTCAGGCCTGCCTTGCAGCCAAGTGCGGAGTAGGTAGCCAGCTCTTCCCTTGAGGGTGCCATATTTGCCATGTACCCAACTGCCGATGCTGGCTGGCAGTCGAAGTAGCTATCAGGTATTAAGTACAGACAAAGCGGGTATATATTTGGTGATACGTGAAGTACACACTCCACGGGTGTACAAGGTAGTGTCTTAAAATGCTGGCATTGGGTGTACCTAACCCAGGTATTATACCGGGCCCGTCGAATTCAAAATCCGTTCTTCCAGCAAACGAATTTCGCCCATAACTTACACCAGTTGCTACTTGAGTCGTCGTCCTGTGCCGCGATGAATCAATCGAGACCGCGCAACGGCGACCAGCGTCTTGACAGCATGGAAGGTTGATTGGAAGGGAAGAGGGCGGAAGAGGGTGGAAGAGGGGGGCAGGCGGGCGGCTCCATCTTGCACGCATGCAAATGGGGATGGGTGGGCAGGAATGGACTGGACCGCGGACGTGTTTGCTGGCCTGTTTAACATGTTGGAAACTGATGATGCACTGTGTTTGATTAAGAAAAATATCCGGGGGGCTTTTTTTTGGGGACTGTCGGGATGGGAATTGGTGCACAAAGAATTGAGGGTCGGTCTCGCGGGCATATCCTTTGACAGGTCTGCATCATTGATCGTGATCGGCTGGCGCGCACGCAATATGCATCAATGCCAGCAGTGTGCATGTTGACATCAGTGCAGTGATGATTGAGCTTGCGTGTTGGGCTGGGTCGGTCCACTGCCGTCACGACCAGGCACCTGGTATGTACCATGAGTATATTGTATATTGTTAAAGTCGATACTTTTCTTAATGTACATATGACCAAGTCTATGTCTGCATCGCCTCAACCAAGTACTCAGTTCTCGCAGAAGCTCCCTCACATGTTGCGTCGTTGCCGTCATCGGTTGGGATCCCAGTTGAGACAGGGTCGAGTGGTCCGTGGCCGTCATTGGCCGTCGTCAGCATTGGAGCATTGAGCATTGAAACCGGTCTGGATACTCTGGACTCTGGACTCTCGACTTCTCGACTTCCTCGACTCGCTCTGGTGCACGCATCTGCAGCTGCCAGCTCGCCCCCCAAGCTCCGACTCCGACCGACCACTCCCCCCTCTCCGACCGAAAGCTCAAGCTCCAGTCGTCATCTGTCTACACTCTGCACAGTGTGCATGCGTGTGTGGCCCTCCCTGGTCCCACCCGAGAGAAACGCCCATCGCAGCATTTCGTGGACCAGCGCCGACCTGGCCGCTTATCAAGAGTCCAACCCCTTTGGGCCACAACAAAACGTCTGGTACTCTTCCCCTTCTCTCCATCTTCCTATCCTCAAGGGAACATTGTGTCCGTTGTACCATTTGTCACTTATGGACCCGCATGGCTCATCTGCTATCTCAGACTCGGACTCGTCGGCCGGAGGCTCTAGCCGCTCGCAACCCCCCGCCATAGTGGCCTCCTCTACCTTCACATCCGCCTCCCCCTACACCTCTGAATCTTCGACCCGACCTGGTCCCGGCCCTTTCTTCAACAGACATCCTTCGTCCACATTCGCCCGCAATTTGCATCCCTACCGGAGCACAAATTTCCCCGCTGCAGGCGCGGCCGCCGCGGCCCCGTGTGGGAAGAGCGACGAGATGGATCAAGCAGCGAATGCCGTCGCCTCTGATAATGGGTGGAGAGCTGGCAGTAGTCTGCCGTCGTTTTCTCGTGGTTTCGACCTGTTTATGAGCTCGAGAGACGCCGGTCATGGCTCGTCAGCCATCGAGGACGGTTTTTTCATCCCTTCCTATCTGTCCACGTCGACCTATGCCCGAAAGTTGACAAAGGCGCACGAGGCCAAGCTTCAAGCTCGAGCCGACTTGAAGCTTCAGTCGCCTAAAATCGGAACCACGTCCAATGGCGCTGGCTTTCACCATCAACCACCAATGCCAGCCGGGTCTCATCGAGGAATCTCACATAGCGTTGTTGAACGACCTCCTCCTCCCCCCCCTGAAGAAAATGGTGCCTTGCCACCACTACCAGCCCAGTGGAACAAGGATGACATGTGGGGAGGGATCGAGATACACCCGGACGGTCGATCAGTCGAGTATATTGGTTCTAGATCGCTACATGAGCGCGACCAGGAGGCCTCAGCAGTGAGAGCAGACCATTATATCCCTCCCCAGTGTGGCATCTACTATTATGAAGTCAGCATTGTGTATGGAAAGCGAGACGAGTAAGTTCAAAAAAAACGTCTTTCCCCAAGTTTCTTTCTTGTCATTTCAACGACATTGGTCATTATCGGCATGGTTTGTTGTTTTTTACATTTTGTTGTTGCGAAACGAAATAAGGAGAGAAATGTGGTGAAACGTGAAGACGGAAACTGACGACATGGTAGCACGACCATTGCCGTTGGTTTCTCGACTAAAAATGCATCAATATCACGACCTCTTGGCTGGGAGCCTGACTCCGTCGCCTATCATGGGGATGATGGCCGCTGTTTTACCGGGCAGAACACGGGGCAGATGTACGGGCCGGAATTCAACACGGGGGATGTTATTGGATGTGGTATCAACTTTCTCGATCATACTGCGTTTTTCACACGAAATGGCGTCAATTTAGGTAAAGATGCTCTTTGTCATGGTTTCCACAGCTTTGCTGCTGCTGCACGACGAAGGCAGATGTCCTGTTTGTCGAAAATCGTCTGTTCGATTGATTTCCTTGCTGACATTGGCGTGAATAGGAACGGCGTCTCATGATGTGACCAGGGGTAAGCTTTACCCGGCCGTCAGTTTGAAAAAGCCACGCGAGCGCGTTACAGTCAATTTTGGCCAAAGTCCGTTTGTGTTTGATATTGATATAATGATGAATGTAAGTTGTTGTTTTCTATTCTTTGCAGTGACGGCAGCAAAAAGGGGGGGGAGGGAAGGGAAAAGAAAGGGGGGGAAATGGACTAATCCCACGGTACTAGGAGCAAAAAAAGAAAATTATAGCGGAAATTCAGAAGACCGATATATCGAGGCTTGAGCCGGGGCTCGGTGAGACAGATTTGATACAAGCGTTGGTCCTGCAGTTCTTGCAGCATGATGGCTACGTTGAGACAGCTCGTGCCTTTGCCGAAGACATCAGGCAGCAGAAAGAGGCGTTGAATCTCGATCCCAATGTCACTGTTGACGGGATCAACATCAAGGACGATGAAGATGCTAATAACAGACAACGTGCGTATGAATATTTTACCAAGGAGTGGGCATGTCATTTTTTATCTCTCGCTTGCTGTTTTCTACTTCTTCTTCTTCTTCTTTTCTTTTTTGCGCCAACAATGATTGACTTTTAAACAGGAATCAGAAGAGCGATCCTTGACGGCGAGATTGACCGCGCTCTGAAACTGACATGTGCATACTATCCGCAAGTTTTTCGCGATAATGAAGAGGTGCATTTCCGACTGCGATGTCGGAAGTTTATCGAGCTTGTCAGGATGGCTGCGCAACTTCGAGCTGATGAAGACCCCAAGAGAAGCAATGGCAAGATTGCTAGTGCGGGAGGCGCTTCGCAAGCCATGGATGTTGACGATAACGGCGGCGCAGACGTCATGGCTTGGAACGAGAAAATGGACACAGAGGTTATAGAAGAAGAAGAAACACATTCGGACATGATGATGCAGCTGGAACAAGAAATGCTCGACTATGGTCAAAAACTAGGCGCACAATATGCGAGAGATGCTCGTCCTGACTTCAGCAAAGCCCTCGCCGAAATATGGGCATTGGTTGCATATGCGAACCCCCTCGAGGAGCCCAAAGTCAGCCACCTTCTTGACCGCAAGGGTCGAGTTACCGTTGCAGAGGAACTGAACTCGGCTATTCTAGGTAAGACTGACGACAGCTCCCATCAATTCCATTCCATTTTTACTCCCGTCTTTGACGCGTGTCAGAAATATCCATTGACCTTTTTTTTCTTTTTTTTTTGCTGCAGCATCACTTGGCAAATCCTCACATGCGTCACTGGAGAAACTCTATGCACAAACATGTGTGCTGCTTGAAGATATTGGACGAGATGGCGGGTCGGGAGCTTTTGTCGCGGTTCAGGACGTGGTGGAGGCTGCCTGGGACTCTGCCGCCGCGTCGTCTTCATAGAAGTTACCTCGAGTTGTGACGTGGCCCCGAAATCTTTTTCGCCTTTTAATACCGGGAATCGAACTACTCCGAAGGACCACGAGGAAGGGCGGCGGCTAAATATTCGTCGTCTTTGCCCACTCGCACGGATCATTGATGACGACTGACAATGCCCTACATTACTTGCTGACTTATCACATTTTCCTTCTTAACATTTCCATGGCATAACACCACGGGCGGCGTTTATGGGCGTTGGCTTCATTTAGCTTTCGTACCTGTTCTCTTTTTTCTTTTTCTTTTTTTTTTTGAAAACACCTTTTAACCACGACACGCAGCTCTTTTTCAGTATTGGCTTTCCCAAATCAAAGATAAACGACATGGGATTAGTGGCATGAACAAGCGGGGGTTGACGGAACGGGGTGAGCATGAACGAAAGCATCGAATCTCCAAACTGGCAGCGTTGACGGGCATCGCAGTGGACTATGGCGCCCATTTTCTAGTTCTAGATGACAAGTTTGCTTGAAGTGAATCGGGCGGGTTGGGGGAGATATGGGGAGAGTCAAGTTCATGACGACCAGCGACGGACAACGGTTTTGCTTCAGTCGGTCTGGACATGTGCTCCGGGAGGGCCAGACATGATATTAGATTGTTTTTTATTCTTCTCCTTTTTTGCTCGTCCAGGCAGCAGATGTGCTTAATTCGTTTGTGCGGGAGGGGAACGCGCAGGGGTTGGCGTGGGGCGGCACATGTATGTCTGTGTTGGTAGATTAGGAGGCGGTCCATTTTGGTAGGGGCTGCGAAGAAATCCAAGCACCAAATGAGCGTGTGTTGCATCGTGTGGTGAGTTGTGTGCATGTGTCGAGCCAGGAATGTTAAATGCAGGAGAGTGGTCATGGGCCTGGGGACTGACTGTATGCACGGAGGATGCTCGGCAGGCAGGACTATGCACATGTGTGAAGGACCATGACATGGAACATTCTTTCTTATGTGTCTATGTATGTATATATATAAGTGTGTGTATTTTGTGTATTTTGTGTTTTTGTGTTTCTGTCATTATTATCCATTTATTTACATATTCTTCAGAAAAAGAAGTCACAATCGACAGATTCGTGGCCCGACATTTGCATCACGCCACCTAAACTGCCCTGGCGAAGTGTAAGCGTGAGGTACAGTAAGGATCTTTGGCATGCATGGTGGTGTGAATTGATGTGTTGTTGTGTATGGGGGTTTTGTATGTAAGTGGCAGGTGAAATATGTGTATAATATTAGGAGGATGCTGGTAGGATGTTGGTGGGATATTAGCATAGAAATATAGGCACGGGGATCCCACGACGGAGGTATTATGTTGGGGATATTATTACGGAGATGATGTTATGGGGATGTTGTCATGGGGATGTTGTCCTGGGGATATTATCTTGGACATATTCTTCTGGGCGTATTACCATAATAATATCATCATACACACATCATGACAGCCAACCCACCCCAACCCTCGGTGACAAACCTGTCCGCAATTTCACCATTTTCAAGCTCATTAAAGAAGAGCATATGTTAAGAAATAAGAAAGACGAGAGAAATGACAGACAGGAGGGAGGATAAAGAAATAAGAAGAAATTATAAAATAAAAATTATAAAACATGAGTCCATTCATCTATTCCTTATAAAACACCACACACACCCCACATACACAATAACCGCCCAGCCGAAACATCACAGCCCCCTCATCCCCCCCAACACCTCCTATACAACCTCGCCCGATGGTCCACCAGATTCGCACATCCAGCCATGCACCTCTCCAACGCGCCGTCCTCCCACCCCATCACCACACTTGCCCCTTCTCCGTCCCGTTCCCCCCCCGCAATCAAAAACGTATACGCAAAGACCTCAGCGTCGAAGATGCCCGGTTCAGCACGCCCCGAGAACCACGGCTTGTCACCTAGAAACGCAGACAGCGCCTCAAAGGCCTCCCGCGCATCCTCGTAGAGCTGCTGGGGCTGTATGACGGCGCGGCGGGTTGTTTTGAGGATCTCGGCCGCGGCGGCGGAGCGGAGTGTTTGGAGGAGCGGGTACTGCAGCAGCGGCGAGGAGGGGAGGTACAGCTTCGTCAGGAGCGCTGTGTGGATAGGGTCGATGTACAGGGTGTATAGCTGCGTGTTGTTAGACCAAGAAAATCCATGGGCTTGTAGGAGAAGGGGAACGGTGGTGGGGGCTATACCCATGCTGGACGGATGTTTTGCGCAAGCAGCGACAGGTAGGCTTCCTCGCGGGCAGTTTCTACGTCGGGCGGAGGATGTAATGGCGAGTGCTTCTGCGCGTATTGGGCGATGTGGGAGCCCGTGAGGGGAATGTCGGGCCGGGAATCGAACGAGGCGGGCAGCAGGTAGGGGAGGGAGCCGGACGGGGAGGCGTGGTTTGTGGAGGGAACGAGGTCGAATTCGAGGTTCGCGATGCGGAGGAACGTCTTTATGGGGGTGTGTGTGTTAGTGTCTTTGTGATCATTCGAGTGGTTCGCGTGGGCATTTGCTCCGGGTATAATTTGTATAGGGTTTCTTTTCTCATCTATAATTTTTTTACAATGCTATTGTTCTTTTCTTTTCTTTTTTTTTTTTTTTCGTTCGCTTCTCTTTTTCGTAGTAAAAGAAAAAATAAAATAAAAAGGATACGTGGTATCAATCCGTGAGCGACAAAGACATAGAACCCACCTGCCACTTCAAACACCCAGGATTATAGCTCGGCCGCCCGCATTGCGCATCCTCCTCCGTCGAAAACACATGTAGCTTCGCCCGGCGGCGCACCCGGTCTGGCGCTCGCGCGGGGAGCGGCTCCGCGTCGTGGACTCGTAGAGGAAAGAGCTTGAAGAGCGCACGAATTGACTGAGGGGCGGTAAAGAAGCTGGGCGATGTGGGCGACGGAGCTGCCATTGTGAGAGTGGTGGAGGGGTCTCGGCAGGAAAAGAAAAGAACGAATAGTTGCTGTTGAACGAGGGGCGGCCGGTCACGAACAAAGAATGAGATGTCTGCGACGGTAGAACTAAGACTGCTATGTGGTGATTCGAGCCATGTCGCTATCTGGAGACGGATGCGATTGCAATGCCAAGATGTTGTGCTTGGAATGGCCAGCTGTGAGGATTTCTGGTGTTGCGACGTCGCGGCGCAATTGTCAAGCAAGTGGGTCTCCGTATGGGTGGAGACTGGAGATGAGTGGATACAAGGTGGAGAGACAACCGGGCCCCTCCTCTGCGCATGTGCTTAAAGTGGGGCTGGGCTTGAGGTTATTCCGACACTAAAAAACTAAACATGACATGACAAGATACTAATCCTTGAACCCACGCACAATTTGCGTGATTTGGTCATGACAATCAGGTATTCATGTTTGCTGTCCAGTAAAATAATACATATGTTAGTAGGTAGGTCTGTATTGACCTTCTACTCAGGGGCTCTCTTCGTCATTTCTTCACTGAAGCAGTTTTTCGCCTTCCATTTCCAGCCACCCGGTCCGTCGGTAGGGCTCCAGTGGAATGGGGATATCGCCAGTGTATCCCAAGTCGCCATTCACAATTTCCAGCTTCCTCATCAACTTGCCCACGAGCTTGGCCAGCCATTGGTCGTTGGCCATAACGGCTTTCTTAATCCCCTCCTTCATCTTCTGATTCAGGGCCCCGGCAACTTCGCTGAGCTTGCGTCCGTCCTCGGTGGGTGACGACGACGACGACGAAGACGACGTTCGTGCTGCTCCTCCCATCTCGATCAACTTGCTGGCTTTGACAATCAAAGCTACAAATTCGAGCAGTTCTTGGTCAAATTTTGCGGGGAGGTGCACCCGTGCGGCAAATCGTAGATGAGCTTGGTCCTTTTCGGGTTCGCTTGTGCTGTCGCCGTCCTGACCCTCCCGCGGACCCCCCTCGAGAGGAGTCGTCGTATGTGTACGTGACTTCCGAATTTCTTTCTTTTCTCTTTCTGGTCGGGGCCGCCTCCCTGGAATGAGATGTTCATGATGCGGCAAAAGGATCGAAGGGATCGCTAGCGAGGCGTCGGCACCACTCAAGCTCACAACCTGCTTAAGATGAACAGCTTGAGGCAGGGCTCGAAACGCGAGCAGTTGGTCAAATGCTACCTGGCAAGTTATATCATAGGAAGAGTCTACGGGCACTTGAGCATTTCCTCGCATGCGCCCCGTGACAATGGCGAAATTTGCATCCGACACCCACTTGGAGATGCGGGTCTGGACGGTTCGAACGTCCGAGTCACAGTCCCCGTACCCCTTAAATAAGCCCTGCTCTAGCATGGTCTCGATCCATCTACCGGAGGCTGTGGCTGTGATGGAGGCCACCTTGACGGGGTGGAAGTAGGAGATGGGGTTTAGGAGGAGTCGGAGAAGCAAAGGAAGGCGATGCAGAAACCCTCGGACCGTCGGAGGTGGCAGTCTCTGTAAAGTTGTGACCTTGACCGATCGCATGGGCGGATGCGGCACCGATGGCTTCGAGTGCAGGTTCGAGCAAATGGCGGCCCTAATGGCATCCTCATCCATTGATGTACTGTTGACATGCTTTCGAGCCGTTTGAATGGTGCTGGTCTCGCGAATGCCCTTCAGAACTTGATTGTACTGCGCCTCCGCCGAGACGTTATCCAAGCGGTATCGCCGCATGGCCTGGATTGCTGCCACATATGAAGAATCCTTGGGAGGTTTTCCGTTTGTCATTTCACTTTTCATGCGGATTAGTTCTGGACGGTGTCCAAGTGATGACGGCTTTGGGAGTAGCGTGTTGACCATCAGCGCGTCTCCATGGTTGTCATTAGTTTTTCGCTCCATGTCCATAAAGGTCATCTCATGCTGACCGCCCTTTAGATTCGCGTAGCAATCCCCAATATCGATGCCTCTGAACAAGGACACCGTGACAGTCTCGGTCTGGATGGCGAGTTCCAGGTCATTGGACAGTTTGATGCCAACTTCTACCCCATGTACCTCGAAGCTCAGCGTTGAGATGGAGAAGGTAATGCCGCGGAGAACCATTAAGCCATCCACATCGGTGTCTATTTCCAGCGCAGGAATGTCGAAGAGGGCGACCTTGTCGCCAATGAAATGCAACTGTCTGATAAAGACCCTCAGAAAGCGGCGCGCAAAAGCAGCGACTGCTTCAAATTGAAACAGACAGGTGACGAAGATGACAGGGTAACAGAGGGCGGCGAAGCCCCAGTACAGGAGCCATGACGTCGACGCGACGGCGTAAACCAAATTGACCGTCGTGAATAGCGACCAGACGTGGGCGAAGGGCAGGATTCTTTTACCTTGGGCTTCGCCCTGCAGGATGAAGAGGGTCAGGGCCGGCGCTCCCGATATCGCCCATCGTCTTGCCCATTGAAAGAGACCTAGTTGGAGGAGTGTGGTGGCTGCAAAGATGGCTGGCCAAGACTTCTTGGAGGGAGATATTCTCGCCGTCTGCGCACGTCGGCTCATTCGCGCGGTTGCGAGGCACTCATGAGGTACTTTGTTGTGCTCAAACACGTCGAAATGGGATGGAATAAAACGGGAAGATAGTCGCGGTAGCAAAAAAGTTTGATGGCGCGCCTGATGCAGGACTTCAGATTGTCACACGCGCACTTGCTCTTGGACAATGACCCGGACGCGAGCTGGCAGTCGTGGCCCGTGACGTCATGACTCGGGGACATGACCATGACCATCATGATGACGGGCTCTGTTGTCCTCCAGCTTCTGCATCTACTACCCACTAGGTGGTTAAGGTAGAGATCTGATCGTTAGCAGCGAGTTCTTCTAACCATGGCTTTGTTAATGCCATTTTGAGTTTCAGCCAGAGCATTGTTTGACAGCCAAGTTCTGGGGCTGGCCCCCACGGTCCAGCCGCCACACCGTTAGCTCACCAGTCACGATTGTCATCGTCACGACTTGGCATTCACCGTACAGCTTCATGCAATATTCAGTGCCGGCGAAGATGATGCTGTTGGAATGTGCACTCTAGTGCGCCATTTTCAATTGTGTACTATGGAGCCGGTGGCACGGTGGCCTTTATATACACATGACAGTCCCTGTCCTGTGGGCCTTATTTTCCTTTTTTTTTTTTTTCCTTTTGATTTTGACTCCCGAGACCGACCCCTAAGACTGCCGGGACATGCTCCATCACTGGCGACACCCTCTTGAGTGCCCTAAATGACTCAAGCGAAAGGATTATGTACGCACGACGGAATGTGGCCTGATCTTGGGTTCACTTGTGCATCTGCCAAGAGGTTAAAATAAAATATTTCATGCGCGTCGGTAGCGTATGAAGCTCAGGAAATCGTGCGAAACCACAGCGTCAGAGCGTGGATTCCATCCATACATATAGTATTCATCTGTATTATCATAAAGTATTTACATATGTGTGCGTCGCAACACATCTTTGCTTTGTCTTGAATCAATCAGCAGCACAATGGTCAATACAAAGTAGGGTCATCATATCTCAGACAATCAGCAACAGCCGAGAGGTCCATGACTCGTCGCCTTCGCTGACGACCATGAGTCAGTCATTAGATAGCTGTTTTCTGGAACTATATGCTTCAGGCTTCTAGTTCAGTAAGTCATTATACAGTGTAGAGACTATTTATAGCTCGCCGCAGCTATTCTCCCAAGAGAACGGATGGATGATACGTGTTATACAGTACATATTGCACATACATACATAGGCATATAAAAAACATTTCGCCGAAAAAGCACCAGTGGTCTCCATTGGCGACCAGAGTGGCAAGATAACTCCAGGATCGAACTAGCATCTCTTGTTCAGACCCAGGCCGTTCGGAAACACATCGTCATTTCGCAAAATTTAAGAAACAGTAGCAGTCACGTATGGAAGGTTCCTGTGAAGAGGTATCTGGTAAGCGGCACCAGAATACCATTGATGCGACCACAGAGATGGATGAACACTTCCTGCATCTTGAGACAAAATGCGAATGCCGTCTCTGACGGTGGATATCTGCGGATTGGGCTGCGGGCTAGCTGCTCAGTAAAAGATCCCAAAATTTGTTCAGATCAAGCTAGGTCAGCTGCAGGTTTCAAACTCATCCGATCAAACTCGAATATCTTTTCTTTTAACATATTTCATTATATTTTATTTTCCTGTCTTTCTTCGGCTTGGGCGACGCAGAGAGACTCAGGGCGACTCAGGGAATAGGGTTTTTCTTTTCCTGTTTTCGACGTCGAGGTGCGAAGGGGTTTCTAATGTCGTTTGAAATATTCGGCGGATGATTCACGTAGATTTTATACCTAGTCCTTACGCCACCAGACGCCACTTTCTTAAAGGCACTTTTCTAAACATTTTTCTTTGCTGCTTTAACTTGGGTATACTCTTTAGCTTTTTATCCTACCATACATATGTATGTGCATACACCTGTACAATGCACCCCTGTTTGATTTTACAATGGTGCATGACCGGCTGAATTCCATCTAATAAAACAGCCTTATATTACACTATAATAGCAGTGCACTTCTCGACATTTGAGGATGCGCGTCCCCCTTTTGGCCCATCGGTCAATTGGAATAGGTTATGAGCCCTAATATGTATGTACCATCGCGCCCCATGCCGGAAACTGGTCAGAGCTCTTGACAGATTGGTGATGATTTTGGCAAGTATAAGCATAATAGCTCTTGTGACAGCAACTATACAATGTAACATTGTCCACAGAGTCTATGCATTTCATCACCAGAATCCGGGTCCGGACAGCAGTGCATTAAATATTAAACTCATCGGCCCATCCTAAGTGCCGACGCGATGCCGTTGGACCTCAGCGGGACCCGGCAGTGGGTACTTACAGTGACTCCAGGTAATTCCGAACATTTTTAAAGAGGGGCATATACCCTATATAAAACTTTAAAAGGGTATATCTTAATAATTTATAGCTAGAATTCTATAAGATTTTATATTATATAAAATATATTAATTTTAATTTTAAATATTATAATTTTATATTATAAAAATAATAATAATAATTTTTAAATAAAGTTTTAAAATATAGTATAAATCTTTAAAATAACCTTAATAAGTATTTATATATAATGTGTTAGCCAGGAACAACCACCCCAAAAAGTTATACTACACACTAAGAAAGAAAGGTTATATAAATCTTAAAGAAGTAAAACATAGGATTTTCTTATAATAATAACCTATAGTTAGGAAGAAAAATAAAGTTAATATTTAGGTTATAAGAATCTAGATTAAATAGTTAATAATAAAATAAATATAAATAGAACTTTTAATTAGTAGTATTTTAAGTATTTTAATAATATTATAAGCAAAGAATTATAAGTTAAAAAGGCACCTTAATTAAATAGTATAACGCTAGCTATGCTAATAATAATGCTTATTAGAAGCACTTACATAAGCGGAAAACTACCTATCTATATACTTTTTCTAATTAGTTAAATAACCTTCTTTCTAAGGCTCTTTTAGACTTATAATCACCCCTTTCCTTTGCATTTGTATCCTTTGTGTAACCGAGCGAATTTTTCGCTAGGGCACCCAGACCCCCAACACAATAGGCTACTAATTTAGCCTATAGAGCATTATTTCTATATAGCTAGAACTAATAAGGGGCTATAGCGCCCTTAATATAGTATTTATATTATATATAGGTTTTTCACCCTATACTAGGGTTTTTTCTATATAGTTCTTAGAAGGAGAGGTACTAGATATTAGGCCCTAGGCCTAACTAGCGTATTAATAAATAAATAAATATAAATAGTTTAAATTTGTTTTACTATTTTATTAGCTTTAATTTTATTATAAAAGCATTTAGTATAATAGTTTAAGTAAAGGTTAATTAAAAGAATTATTACTTTAGTTTTAAAAAAGGAGTATAATATAGCTTAAAAGGCTTTAATTATAACTTAAAAATACTTATTTTATTTTATAATAAAGGCTTTAGCTATACCCTTTATTATTTTACTTCAGGTAATAAGAATATAGTATATCTTTATATTATATATTATTATTATTATTATTAAATTACGCTAGTTAGGGCTAGGCCCTAATTTCTAGAACTTCTACTATCTAATCTATATAGAAAAAACCCTAGTATAGGGGGGAAAACCTATATAGTAACCTTAGTACTATTAGGCTAGAACTATAGTAGTCTTAAGGTAGTTTTATAGTATAAATAGATAGTATGCTATTACTAAGTAAAGCCTATAATAGTTATAGTAAAGTGTGTAAGTATATAGAAAAAGTTAGGGGCATTATAATGCTAGTTTAGGTATAGTAAGCCTAGTATTAGTATTAAAAAAATTAAATTCTACTAATATTAATAGTAAAAAAATAATTTTCTAGGGGACTAAGGGGGGCTATATTAGCTTAGTAAGCAGTCTCTATATACTAAAAGTAGTTACTAATAATAATATTATTAATTTTATAATAGCTTTACTTTTATATTAACTTAAAGTATTAAGGTTTGCCTTATAACTATAGTAGTAGTAGTTAGGTTCTATATTACTTATAGTATAAGTTATATTAATTTATATTAATTAGTCACATTAAATGCTTTTTTTATAGTATATATTAAAATAGTAAATTAGTAACTAAGGGGGGGTTCCCTTTTTTATTATATAAAGGCCTCTTTCTCCCCTCCCTTTAGCTTTCCTTTTTTTCCCTTATATATTATAAAAATTATAAGTAATTCCCTTTTTACTATATTTATAGTATTATTAATACTAGTGCTATTTATTATAAGTCTATAGTAGTTTTATTTATAAATACTAACTTATTATAAAATATAATATAAAAATCTTTAACCTTATAGCTTAGTATAAGTATATTCCCTCCTTTACCCTAGTTTTATCTTTAACCTAGCCTTAGGTTAAGAAGCCTAGGAAGCATCCTTATAGTTTATATCTTATAAGAGGTAAAAATATTAGTTAGTAGTACTATAATTAATAAAGTAAGTACCTATCCTAAGGTTAGGCTATAACTAATGCTAATCTATAGAAGGTCTTAGTATAATATATTATAAATATACTAAAGCTTATTAGTCCTACTACTAGGTAAGTCTTTAATAGTTCTATTCTAGTGTTACTATAGTTTCTAACTAGGGTTATAGATTAAAAATTAGCCCTTATATTATAATAATATAGAGGAACTTATTTGCATATAGCAGCAGCACGCGGATGGTAAAGAAGTCAACGTGGGTCCGCCCCTTTATATTATATATAACTAGGCTTTATATTACTTATATATATAATAGTTTAGCTTTTTATAGTTAGTATCTTTATATAAATACTACTAATAAAATAAAAGTAAGCTATTATTAATATAGCTTTATAGCTACTTATATTTAGTATTTTTTTTAATTTAGTTTTTTATAAATTTATATTTTAAAAAAGTAAGTAAATTAAATAAGCTAAACTATAGTAGTATTAAAGTAAATAAGTATTATAACTATATAATAGTATTTTATAAAGTATATAAGCTTACTCTTTTATAGGTAAAAAACTATGCTAAATTTAATAAACTATATTTAATAAATATATTATATAGCTTTAAGCTAGTTTTATATTTCCTTTAAAGAGTAATTATATATAAAAATATTTATATTATTTAAAAAGCTAAGAACTAAGGTAAAAAAGGCTATATATAGGGCTTTATAAAGAAGGGTAATATATAGAAGGAAAAGTATAAGGAAAACTAAAAACCTTTATAATATTTCTATAAGTATAAGAATAAAAATAATAGTTTTTTCTTTAAATAAAAATAAGCTATTTTTACTATAGTAAAGGTATAGGTTTACTATAATATTTAGCTAGAAAGGCCTATATAATATATAATATAAATAAGCTAATTATAATATACTATATTAAAAGTAATAGTAATATTTAGTTAAAAAAGTAATATAATTTTACTATAGTATTATATTACTTTTATTACTTTAATAAAAATACTAAAGGTAACTTTTATTAATTTATTTATTTAGTTCTTTATTTAAAGTTTTAATAAAGCTAAGCTCTTTTTAGTTATACTAATAATTTATACTATTATTACTATTTTTAGTATTTTATTAATAATACTTAATAAGGAAATAAGTCTTTAAGCTTTAATTTATTATTATTTTTTTAGTATTTTTCTAGGTTTATAAAGAATAATAACTTTAGCTTTATAAAATAAAGCTAAATAATACTTAAAGTAGTAGTAATAATTTAAAAAGTAAGTAAAAACCTAGGCTAAAAGTAAGCTATATATCTTTAGAAAGCTAGCTAGAATTTTATTAAGCTTTAGTGCCTTTTAACTTACTAAGTAATAAATAATATTTTAAATTTTAATTTAATTAAAATAATCTTTAAAGGGAAATAGTATAGTATTAAAATAAAAGTAAAGCTAGGCTAATATATTATTTATTCTTATATATAACTTAAGGAAAAAGTAATTAGTAAAGGTAAATACTTTATTTTTATAGCTTATATAAAGTATAGCTATAGTACTTTTACTTTAAATAAAGTTTAAAATTTATTATAATTTAAAGAAAAAGCTACTATAAAAATAAGCCTAGTGCTTAAGCTTTTATAAGTTATTATAATTAATAATAGCTTTATTTATTACTTTATATTAAAAGCTATAGTATTTATTATAAATTATATAGGCTTAAGTTATCTTTACTTTAGTAATAGCCTATTAGTTAGAGTTTAGTTTTATAGCTTACTATTAATATTATATTTTTTTAGCTTATTATATAGCTATTTAAACTTATTAGTTTTACTATAAAGCTAAGCTAATAGTATATAGCTTTCTCTTTAATACTACTTTATTTACTATAATTTATAGCTTTTTTATTATTTATTTAATATAGCTATTAATTTTATAAAGGTTATTAAGTAAGGGGTTAGTATTATTATTATAAAAGTAATATATAGCCTTTTTAATAATAAGATTAAGGTTTATATTCTTTTAAGTATATTTTAATATTATAAAAAGTATTATATTATTTATAATATTAAACTATATAAGCTATAGAATATAATTAAACTTAGCTAGGTTTAGGCTTTTTATATATTTAGCTATAATATTTTAAGTTAGCTAGGTATAATTAATAATACTATTTTATTATCTTTAAGTTTACTATATAACTTTATTAAAGGGTATTAAAAGGGTAAGGTATTATTAAGTTATAACTTTAAGTAAAAGTTTACTTTTAAAGAATATATATTTATATTTATTCTATAAAAAGTAATACTAATTAAAGTTATTTATAAATATACTATAGCCTTAAGTTAAGGCTATAATAAGGTTATATAAAGAGGTTACTTAATTCTTTTTATAAAGAGAAAAGTATATAAAGTAAATATTAATATTATATAAATATATTAAGTATTAATTAATATTAAATTATACTAACTATATTTTAAAATTATACTAATAATTTATATAAATAGTTATTTAGCTACTTTATATAGTAAGCTAAAAATAGCTAAGGCTAAGGTTTAAAGGTATTTTATTATTAGTAATTAGTTTTTAAATTACTATTATATTAACTTTAGCTTAATAATATAGTATTACCTTAATAAAGTATAATTTCTTTTATATATTTTAATATATAACTTATATTATATAGTTTATTAAATAGTATTTAGTATATTTAAATTTATTATAATTATAAATTATTAGCTAAAGAAAGCCTTTATAGCACTATATACCTTTAAGGTTATTATAACTAAATAGGTATTAAGTAGTTTATTATAGCTACTTAGGGGTTTATTAGTATACTTTTATAAAGAGGCTTTATAGAATAGTAAAAAGCTTACTTTATATTAATAGCTATATAGTTTAACTTTAGTTTATTTAGACACTATCTTCTTTAGATTAGAGAAGGTCTAGGGGCAGTGTAGGTATATTACTCTTATATAAGACCACTGCTTATTTATAATTAAACAAAGTTTTAACTATGCTATATATAAGCCTAAGCAGTTATAGCAGAAGAGTATTATTATTAATATAAGTAAATCCCTTAATTAAAAAGAATATTCTTAATTAGCTAGCTTTATATTAAGTTAATTATATAAAAAATTCCTTAGTCTTTATAGCTTTATTTATTTTAATTAATTCCTTTTAATTAGCTACTTTTATTTTTACTTATTTCTTTATATAAATTCTTATTTTATTTTTATTAAGAAAGCCTTTAAAAGCCTTATTTAATATTCTCTTTATTATTATATTTATAATATTATTATTTCTATTAATTTATTAAATTTCTATAAGCTTCTAATATTTATATAACTATTAAAAAGCTATAATATTAATTATAAATCATTTTTTCTTTATTATTTCTAGCTTTATAAAGAATTTATAAAAAAAACGTTAGTATAAATAATTATTAAAATATATACTTTTTATAGCTTTTTTATAATTATATTAAAGGTAACTCTTAATATATATATTATATTAATACCTTATATTATTCTATATAATGTAAAGATAAAAATACTTTTTATAACCTTTTTACTCTTTATTAAGCTATATATAATAATGTTTCTTTAAAGCTTAAATTTAATATTAATATTACTTTTTACTTTATTACTTAAAATAATTATAAAGCTAATTTAAAAGCTTATATTTTTATTATTTATTAAAAACTTATTTATAAACATATATAATATTACTAATTAAAAGTTAAATAAAATATAGTAAATTTTATAATTAACATTTTTAATTTATTAATTTATTTTTTTATTAAACTTATTTATATTAGTTTAATTAGAGTTTTAATAGTATATTACTATTATTAGTATAACTTTAGAAAGGTTATAATAGGATAAATAAAGCACTAGTGTAAAAAGGGTTATAAATATAATATATTAGTATTAATAATAATACTAAAAAGCTAGACTAAGGAAGGTAGTATTATATATTAGAAATAAGGGGTTTACAGAGGATCTTGCCTTCTGCATACTAAGGTAGTGGGCTTAGTAAGCAGTAGACAAGAGACCTATGCAGCGCTACAGATTGCTCTTATAGGCCTGATTTCTTATGTAGAAGCTTAATGCATAACTTCTAGTATATAAAATATAGTAATTCTAGGGCATAGAAACTACTAGAATTTTCCTTAGATTTTTATCTATTTATTTATAGTTATAAATTGTAGTTATAGCTAGGCTAATTAGTTTATATAGTTACAGGCAGTGAGGGGGTCTTCTCCCTTACATACCTACTAACCCTATTATTAGATTAATATCGCTATTTAGTGCTTATAAGCTACTTTTTATTTTCTATAAAATTTATTTATATAGGAAAATAAAAAAATAGACTTATAGCTATATAAATTAGCTACTAATATACCTCTTATTTTATTAACTTAGTAAAATCTAATATATACCTAAAAAAAGTTATTTTTAGCTAAATATATTATAAAAAAGCCCTAATTCTAGTAATAAAGAATTTAGTCTTAAGACTTTCTAGAAATTCCTTATTATCTTACAAATCTAATCCAAAGTTATACTATAGGGTAAGTAACCTAAAGGTTATATAATATTCCCTATAACTCCTATTAATTAATTATTTAGTTAGCTACCTTATAGCTAGTTAGCTTACATTAAATCTTTAATTAGAAATTTAATTATAGCTTTTATAGTATATATATAGTTACGCTAAGCTCTGCAGACTATAGCAATAATATATTAGGCATAGCGTAGCTGCTTAAGGTTAAAAAGCAGGTAGAAAAGTCCTAAAAAGTAGGTTTACGCAGCTATAGCGTTTTAGCGCACAGCCTTACAGCGTATAACGCGCAGCCTTATGGCTTACACAACGCAGCGCGCAACGCAACGCGTAGCATTAACTAGCCAGCTAAAGGGCACTATAAGGTCCCCTAAAAGGTCCCCTATAAGATACCCTAATTAGTGACTAAGAGGCCTGAAAATAGCTGTTATTTTTAACACCCCCTCTAAAAAGGTACTTGCTTAAAAAAGAGTAGTGAATTCAAATAAAAATGCGTATTAAATCCAATAAAAATAATGGAATAAAAATAAAATATATTCTAAATAGCCCTATAAAATAGCTTTATAAAACACATAACTTTTTACTATAGTTATATATAGTTTTATTAAGCAATTCCTTGTTGAAGATAGAAGGGTGCTTTTAGCTTATTTTAGTAATTATTTTCGATTTTTCAGTGTTTTTATGATTGTTTTAGTGCCTTTAGCTAGGCGTTGTTAGTGATTTTTAGCGAGGATTATAGGGGTTAGAGCCCTATAAGTTCTAAGAAAATAGTGTGTAGCGGGACGGCTAGAGGCTTAGTTAAGCCATTGGCAGGCATTTTCTTAGTATTTAAATAAGCAATTTTAGCTAGCCTAGCTAAGACTTGCTGCCTATTATAGTGGAATTTTAGCAGGGTATGCTTAGTTCGGCTATGTAAGGCTAGATTATAGGCGGTTTTTATAGCGCCTTAGTTATTGCAAAAAATCTGTATAGGGGGCTTTATAGGTGACTTTAGCTCCCTAAAAATTCCTTCTAGCCACTAAAGCTCACGAAAAGTCTCATGTATAGCGTCAGATTTGGCTTCTATAGTTAATAAAGCTATAGTACTAGCTTTTTTGCTCTTCCAGCTTATAGGCCCACTAGCTAGCTTAAAAAGATATGCATAGGTGGATTTAGAAGAGCTTCTATCACCTGCAAAATCACTATCACAGAACCCTACTAAGCTATAGCTAGCTTTTTCAGTATTAGCTTTATTTTTAGGAGGAAGGCCTCTATAAATTATAGCTAAGTTCTAGGTACCTGCTAGGTACCTCAATAGGCTTTTTGCTGCATTTAAGTGTTCTAAATAAGGCTTAGCTAGGGCTATAGAAAGCCACTACAGGGTAAAAGCAACATCAGGTCTAGTAAGGAGCATTAAATACATAATAGTCCCTATTATACTCTAATATTCTTTAATTTCCTTATTTAGAAGCTGCTTAGTAAGCTAAATCTTAAGGATTCCAGGCTGCATTAGAATTCTAACTGCCTTGCAATTTTCTAGCTTAAAACGAGCTAAAGCTTCCTAAATATACTGTTTTTAATGTATTTTTAGGGCTTTATTTTTACAGTCTCATTGAATTTACACCCCTAGGAAAAATTCTACGGGGCCCCTATCTTCTATAGGGTAGGCCTTATATAAGGCCTTTTTAAGCTCTTTAATATATTGTAAATTAGGGCCTATTAGAAGGCAATCATTGACATAAGTAATTATAAAGGTTTTTATTGCTAGGTTCTTAAAAATAGCTAGGTCGGAAATTAGGGGGCTAAAACCTAGGTTTTTAAGCACTTTAATCAGCGTTTGCTGCCATTCCCTAGAGCTTTGTTTTAGGCTATAAAGGGTCTTTCTAAGGATAATTATCTGCTTTTTAGAAGCCCTATAGCCGAATTTTTTAGCTAAATTAGCTAAGTGTGGATTTTGCTCAATAAATTCTGTAAATCCCTCTAGAATTTGCATATAAATTAGCTCTTTAAGGTGGCTATTAAGAAAAGCCCCTATAAAGTCCACTTACTCTATTTCCCAATCTTCCTAGGCTACAAAAGCTAATAATATACACTAGCTAGGGGGTATACTAGTAGCAGCAAAGGTATCTGTATAATCTAGACCTTCTATTTACATAAAACCTTTAGCAACTAGCCATGCTTTGTATTTTAAAGGATTATTTTCTTTATCCCTTTTTATTTTTAATACTAAGCGATTTTTTAGGACTTTTTAGCTATTAGGAACGTTATCTATCCCTATAAATTCAAAAGTCCCTACCTTTAGAAGTTACTTAAATTCACTAAAAATAGCCTTTAGCTATTTTTCTTTTTCTAGGGAATTTATAGCTTACTTCCAGGTCTTAGGCTCGCTAATAAGCATATTTTCTTTTGCTTTTAGCTATGCCTTATAGCAGATTTCTTGTACCATAGCCCCTATATCAATATCCATAATATCTGGATTTTTATTGATTTTTTCGGGCTAATTATTTAACGAATCGGGCGAAATTAGTTCCCTAGGAACCTTAGCTAGCTCGTTAACCATCTAATTAGCTATAGGGTAGTTTAAATCAGGTCTAGGGTAATTCTTATTGCTAAGAACAGCCTTAGGTTGGTTTTCCCCCTCTAAGGAATTACTTCCTAGAGTGGATTTAGAGGGCACCCCCTCTGAAAAATCAGAGGGTTCTTCTATAATTATAGAAGGGTTAGTGTTCTCTAGCAAGCTATCCCCTATAGATAACCTAGGAAGGCCGCTAGAAATAGGGCCTATAGGTTCTATAATTTTAACAAAGCTAGTTTTAGTGACTAGCTTCTTAGAGGGGATATATACTATATAGGTCTTAGAACCTTCTATAGCTATTAGCCTTCCAGGTAACGTTCTAGGTGCTAGCTTATAAGCTTTAGGTCTTTTTTCTAGTGGAATTAGGACCTTACAATAAGAGCCTATAGCTCTAAAAGAGCTATAATTAGGGCTAAAAGCCCTATTAAAATCATTGGCTAATAATTGTGCCGGGCAAGCTAGTTTGGTGGAATTTGCCGTTAAATTTATTAAATTTACTATAGAAAAAATAGTAAAATTCCATAAGAATAAAGGTAAACCAGACCACTATAGGGTAGCCTATAATCTATCTAAAGTAACTCGGATAGAACGCTTTGCTAGCCTATTTTGCTTATAGATATAAGGGGAAGAAGTAGTGAATTTTATCCCCTTTTTTGCTAACTAGTCTTGCAAAATAAAACTAATTTCTTTACCCCCATTAAAGTGAAGATGTTTAGGGTAGGTCCCGAATTCGTTTTTTAAGGCTCTAAAGAAGCTTTTTATAGCTATAAAAACAGTAGGTCCCTCCTTATTAGGAAGCTGAAAAACCCACCTATATCTAGTTTTTCAGTTAACTAGAAATAGGCAGACTTACTGCTTATTATAGGGTAGGGGACTTATTTTTACTATATCCCCCTTTAGTCTATTTAGAGCTCTAGGGGGATCAGGAATTGGATTTTTACTAGGCCTTCTAACTGCCTTAGATTGGTTGCAAGCTAAGCAGTTAAAATCCTTGTTTTTTATGCTAGAAAAATCCGGTATTCCTTTAGCTAATAAGCTAGTTTTCTTTAGTAGGTCAAGACCTATATGCCCTAATTAAATATGCTAAATTCTAGCTAATTTTAGCAAATTCTGATACGAATTAGGCTTAGGATCCCCTAAAGAGTCACCTAAAGAGTCACCTAAAAGCTGTTTTTTAGGCCCTATAAGGCCTTCTTCCTTAGCTCCTCGCTAGGTCCCTTGAGAACCACAGGCCTCTTGGTGAGGCACTAGCGGACCTTTTAGGGGTTTTAGAGAGCTAATTTGGTCCTTTAGACCCTCTATAGCCTCTAAAAATATAGTGACTAGGTCCGCTGGAACCCCCTGTAAATCAGTGGATTTTTCCACTAAAGAAGGGGCCTAGCCTGGGGCTATAGGCTTTGGGGAAGAAGGGGTTATAGAATTAGGGGGCTCTAGGACTTCTAGGTTACTAAAATCCCCTAATTCTTCAATTTTAGCTGCTTCACTAGCCTAAGAAGGTTCTTTCCAAGGAATTTACACTTCTATAGGGTAGCTAGCCTAGTGACTAAAATGCCCATTATAGTGAGAACAGCTACTATTATTAGGGGCTTTTAAAAGGGGTGTATTATTATCTTTTAACTGGAAGAAAAAGCTATGTTTTTTAACATTTAAAAGACCAATATAAGACCTATTAGGTAAGTATAACCCGTTTTTTATTATGCAGCCCCTTAATAAATAGTGCTTTAGCCCACTAACTATATTTATATCTAAATTTAGAAAATATAGTGCATTTTGTAAGACTAAAGGCCTGTATTTATTAGGGTTTTGCTAGTAAAGCACTAGGAATTTAGCTTTACTATATCCCTTAGGATATATAGGTCCCCCACTAGTAGATATAGGCTTAGATTCACCCTTTTTATAGGGGGTAAAATCTATAAAGTGATCCTTAGAGTTTACTAAGTGCACTATAGAACCTATATTATAAAGTAATGCATTTTTTATAGCATTATAGCTAAAATTAAAGGCCTTAGAAGATATTTTATCTTCTATAGCTTCTTTAGTGCTAGAAACACTGCTAGAATTATCACTAAAATCAGTGGATTCGCTGCTAGCACTAGGGCTGCTAGGTCTGCTAAAAGAGCTTTTAGCAGCAAGGTTAAAATTACCTAGCATAAAAGAGCCCTCTTGGGCCTTATTCTCAGCCTTTTTAGAGGAATTATTAAGCCCTTTTTTACCTTTCTTTTTAGAAGAGGTCTTAGAATTTCCCTTATTTTCTTTAGGGTTATTCTTACTTTTATTCTTATTTTTATAAGAATTAAAGGGCTTATTTTCTTTGGCATCTCTATATGCAGAATCTTTAGAGCTAGTAGCTCTATAATTTAAAGCTTTAGCTACTATAGAGCTCTTATCTTACTATTCCTCTAATAAATCTGCTATTAAAAATTGCAGATTTAATGCCCCTATAGGGGTCCCTAGGGCTCTATTAGTCCTTATAGAAAAACATTGCCGTTCTGCCTACTAAGGAAAAGTAGATTTTAAAGCTTGTAAATACTGATTTACTTGATCTATAGGTTCTATAGAAACGCTAGATAAAGATAATCTAGCTAGTAAATTATTAAATAAAGCATTAAAATTTTCTAGGGACCCTTTATAGCTCTAAAAATTTAGGCTATAGAATTGTGAATATAGGGAGCCCCTTTATATCTTAGCACTTTAAGAATACTGCCTAATAAGTAAATTATAGGCTTCTGCAGGGCTTTTTTGCTAAGTTATAGCAGCCTAGGGTCCTTCTATATAGCTATCTCTTAAAAGCATAAGAATTATAGCTTAATCTAGGTCACTAAGCTTACTAATAGCCTCTATAGGGTAATCTAGGAATTCTGACATTCCTAGAGCCCTAAATTGGATAGCTAGTGCTTGTTTCTACTGATTAAAGTTTTCTAGTCCCTTTAGCCTAGAAGCTTCTAGAAAGCTATAAACCCTTTTATTAAATTCTTTAATAACTAATTTATTATAGGAATTTAATATCTTAGAGGGTTTATTTTCTTAGCTAGCACTAGAGGAATTTTCTAGCGGTATATTTAGGCTTATAGAGGTTTGAGGGGTCTCTATAATATTAGGCTTAGAAGTAATAAAATTACTTAAAGCTTCTAATTTCTGTAAAATATCTGAAATATTCTTCTAATTTTCAGCCATTTGTTGGTTTATAGAATTAGCCCATAGCTCTTCTTGGGTAAGAACCCTCTGCTAAGGATGTTCTTAATCCATAGCTAATATTATAATTTATAGAAGAAGGAATGCTTCTAAAAATTAAAGATTTGCAAAAATATGCCTAAAAACAAGATAGTTATAGGTCT
>SRPT01000144.1:0-48523 GCA_018360205.1 Claviceps digitariae
TTTTTTTTTTTTTTTTTTTTTTTTTTTTTTTTTTTTTTTTTTTTTTTTTTTTTTTTTTTTTTTTTTTTTTTTTTTTTTTTTTTTTTTTTTGGCTGTTGTTTTTCTGCTTTGGTTCCTAGTCAGGCTGCTATCTTCTTATATTTGGAGTCTAGTTTGGAGCATGCGATGGGTCTTTTCCCAGAATCTAAACAATTAATGCCCGGATTGAAAATACGTGCCATGGGCGTGATCAATACCACCCATGTTGAATGCCATGAGAGAGTCACGCGCGGGATGGAAAGACAGGAACAGGGTTTCGCACCGGTGCTGTGTGTTGTTTCGGGGAGGGACGCCACGGAAAAAGTGAGGCTGTGGATGGGACGAGGACGAGGCTGCGGTTTTTGGCTGTGAGGCGGGCATGTCCATCGGTGGTAGATACTTATTTTTGAGGGCGGTATGAAATGTTCAAGGCGTGTCTGGCAGGATGAGAAACACTGCGATGGTGGTATCCGAGTTGGGGGAATTTAATGGCCGTCTCGGGGTTTTGATGTGTTTTTCATGGCGGAATGTCCCTTGGTAAGGATGACGGCAATGTACACCAAATTGGCATACTTGGCAGATACATTGACATGTTTTTTTTTTTTTCGGCATTTCTCAATATCCCACGAGAACGTATGCCATGGATTCATCCACCTACATACATATGTATGTACATATCGCCCAGTCAAGAACTGCATCCTGAATCCCGTGTCCTATACTATACGTGTTGCCAGCGCCGCGTTGCCACCGAAACACCATCATCTCCAATGGGCAACAAAAAAGGGAGGACAAAGCACACCGATTTCCGAATCTCGACCCGTCAAGTAGCGAGGCGAGGCTGCGAGACCCAAACAACACGACTCATCACAGACCACTCATCACTCTCCACTGACCACCATCCCCGGACACCGAAACCAGCCTCACCTTTCCCCTTCACCGACAGTGTGGAGACCCTGGGGAAAAAAACCCAACATTCGTGCCTGAACGCGCGTCGAAGAATTGACAATGATGTCTTCGTGGCTGGTTCTGCAAAAGGGGTTGGGGGTTTTGTGGATGGGACGCAGTACCGCGTTGGAGGGGAGAAAAGAGAGGGGATTGAAGACTCAGAGCTTTTGTATGCTCGTTGATCATCGGCACATTTGGTTAAAAGGCAGGCTGCAAACCCCCTGGGGAGGCTGACATCCTGTTTTGGAGCTCCAGGATTATTGGCAATGACTGTTGCGGAAGATGGCGCAATGGAGATCAGGCTTACGGATGTGTCAAATTTCAACATGGGGACATGGATTCAGCGGCAGTGGATGACTTGAGATTCGGAGAGCACGCTTGAGGGCCGTGGTTCTGCATCGTGGATAGCCTCGCTATTATTTTTTTGGCGCAGCGTGAGCAAGCCCTTTGATGGAAGTGGCAATTCGTTTCGCCTCTTTTCTTTCTTTTCCCTTTTATTCCAGAAAGATGGTATGATTTTTTTTGTCGGAACAGGTTATAATACTGTAGAAGCAGGTATTTATATAAAACCTTATGGCAAAAGGGTCTAGACAACCAAATTTCCCATCTCGTGCAGCATCATGCAGCTACAATGGCCACCAAAACTCGAGGCCAGACGCGCTTCACAACCGCCTTATTACAAGTCGAGTGCTTGTGCTTCACTTCGGCACGTCGAGCAAACCAGTCATCTCATCCTCTGACGGCTGGAGTCAATCCGCTTTGCACTTGACACTGAGTCAGTCTACACTGGGATGTTGCCCTGCCACGCAAAGCTCGCGGATCTAACCTACATATTCCGCCCAGAAAAGCAACACGTTGACAGCACAGTAGTGGATTGTCGGCGAAATCTTGGCCGACTTGTTTGAGAAAGACGCCACTTGAATTGAAGCCAAAGCCAGGGACGGCCCAAAGCCGGTGAGTCTTGGTTCATTCAAGAAATAATGACAAGTCTCCATGGCGCCTGCAAATCCACAAAGATTTGGTAGATTGGTTTGGTATTTAACTCCTGCACCTGGCATTTATAGCGCGCATTCTGCGATGAGCGAGGCAATGAGCCAAACAGGTCGGAATCGCGAACAAAGGCTGACAACACCCAGATCGTGGAGAATCGATGAAGCCGGCATCTGTAACGAGATATCCCGAACCTTGATCACCAGCAGGGTAGATCAAAAGTGACTTGATGCTCCGTCCCTTGCAATTTCTTTTTACGTCAGGATAATTCCCCGAACCCATGTCGCAGACTTCCAGCATGCCATGATATTCTCTGTATCTGCATTCATTGTACTGGAGAGCTGTAACAACGGCCCGCGTCGTCCGTGGTCACTACGGCGAATCATCTTCTTCACCAGCGAAGAAAATACCGCGTTTTGAATATATGAAAACAGGAGGTTACATCGTAGGCTGACGTTATGGTAGGGCTCCCGACGTCGCTATGCGGGGAATAAATCCGATTGATCCGCCGTTTGAGGCTACAACAATTAGCTACGAAGAGCCTAGTGAGTAGCGTGAGGCTCAAGCAGACTTTATTCAACCTCATCATCTACTTGGTCTGGGGTGACGAAAACGGTCTTTGGAAAAGGGACAGAAGTGGATTACGTCAGAGGCACCGTGTGACTGCGGCGTGTCGTCGGTGTTGTCGGAGTTGTTGCGCAGGGCTCGATGCCGAAGGATGCATTGTACATTTTGTGTGCTGCATGTATCTGTGCTGAAGAAGACAAGAGGGGAAAAGCAAAATACGGCCGCCGGGTGGAGTCCAATTAAGAACTGCATGCAATGTCTCATTCACCCGCCTCAAATCCTTCTGGTTTGTTGGCAAAAGGAGAAAGGAGAGGGAAATTGAAATTGAAAAGCAAACAAACAACATGGAGGCCATTTGCAATTTAAAACAGGGAAAGCGCGACGCGCGACGTGCATGCGCATGGAACATGGACTTTGGCCGCTCTCGGGGTCCCACCTTTCCGCGGCATGATTTAAAAAAAAAAAAAAAAAAAAAAACAGAGGCCTTTGCGATTCGAGATTTCCTCTGCAACCCCCCTCCGCCTCTCCAGCCGCCAACCTTCCATCCACCCACCCGCTCATCCCATCCATCCATCCTATCCGACAGACAAGAAAAGCCACAAAGCACCCTCTTGTCCTCTTGTCCTCTTGTCCTGCTCGAAAACAAAACCCATCATGTCGGAACCCTTCCCGCTGCTCAGCAGCCCTGCCGAGCAGCTGCACAGTCTCAACGCCGAAGGAGCGCGACGACGCAGAAAATCCAGCGGCTTAGGAGGCGAAATTCGCGCGGGCGATACGGGCGCTCCGGCGCTTGCTTCGAGCAAAATGTCGCTCGAGCATCACCAGCAGACGTCTTCGCGCGACAGCAGCAAGGGCTTGAACGGCTCTGCTTCCTCCTCCTCCTCCTCCTCCTCATCATCATCCGCATCCGCCGCGGCCGACGTCCATCCGTCCTCCTCCTCCTCCAAGAAACTGTCCAAGCGCCGCCGCGCACGAGGCTTCGCATCACGCGTGCGTCAAACATGTGTCAAACACACCTGGGTCCTGCCGCTTGCCATACTTGCCGTCATCCTGTCCGGCTACGCTGTCAACCCGACGCCCGCGAACCCTCTCCATAACCTCATTTTCCTCTCCTACCGCCTTCCGCGCGAGACCCTCGATGCGCCCGTCCAATATGGCAAGGGACCCTGGGATCTCGCTTTTGTGGCCTTTTATACCGTTGTCCTCTCCTTCACCCGCGAGTTCATCATGCAGGAGGTCCTGAGGCCCTGGGCCAAGCGGGCCGGTCTCAAGCGCAGCAAGCAGGCTCGCTTCATGGAGCAGGCCTACACCGCCATCTACTTCTTCTTCCTCGGTCCCGCGGGCATGTACGTCATGTCCAAGACGCCCGTCTGGTACTTCAACACGCGCGGCATGTACGAGGACTTCCCCCACCGCACTCATGAGGCTGGCTTCAAGTTCTACTACCTATTCCAAGCCGCCTACTGGGCCCAGCAGGCCATTGTGCTCGTCTTGGGCCTGGAAAAGGCTCGCAAGGACTTCAAGGAGCTTGTTGGCCATCACATTGTCAGCCTGGCCCTCATCGGCCTCAGCTACCGCTTCCACTTTACCTACATGGGCCTCGCCGTCTACACCACTCACGACATTAGCGACTTCTTCCTTGCCACCTCCAAGGTCCTCAACTACCTCGATCACCCTTTTGTCGCCCCTTATTTTTTCCTCTTTGTCTGCGTATGGATCTACATGCGCCACTACATCAACCTCCAAATCCTATGGTCTCTCTTCACCGAGTTCCGCACCATTGGTCCCTTTGAGCTGGACTGGGCTGCCGAGCAGTACAAGTGCACTCTGTCCCAGTACATTGCCACCAGCTTGCTTGCCTCTCTGCAGGCGCTGAATCTGTTTTGGCTATTTTACATTGTGCGCATCGCCTATCGCTTCATCCGCGATAGCACAGCCGACGACGATCGCTCCGACGACGAAGACGAAGACGGCGAGAGTGCCGAGGCCGCCGAATCTACGGCTCTTGTCGAGAAGAAGCCCATTCCTGCTCTTGAGATTAATGGCAAAGCCGTCACGGGGGTAGGGGCATCCGACTAGTTTACATGAATATCGGCGCCTTTTATTTTCTTTCTTTTCTATTCGAAACGACAACGGAACAGAAACGAAAAACGAACAGAAACAATTGGACCAAAAAAAAACACACACACATCCACCTATACAAACCACATAATGACGGCCCTCACGCCCCATGTCCTCAGCTTCGACCTCCCAGCGACAAACGACCCCGAAAAATACACCTAGTTGTTTCCTTTCTTTTTCAAGAAACCAACATTCTGTATTGAGCTTCCTCCAATCCTGGGCACGTATTCCAAACAAAAATAAACAACATCAGAAAAAAAACAAAGGAAACCAAAAAACGGCGTTGCAAATCCTTCTCCGCCCAGACACCTCCCTCCATTCTTGAAAACCCAAACGCAACAACACCACAACGCACTCAACACACCCCCCGCAAACATGCCTGTCCTGGCAATGACCCCAAAACACGCCCCCAAAAAGAAGCAAACATAAAAAAAAAAACCTGGCGAAAAAAAAAATCCGAAAAGGAAGATTCGCGAGGACAAAAAAAACGACATTCAGAACAGGATATCTGACTGTCCACGAGCCCCAAGACCCAGCATCAATCAGAGCAACATTCGGTCAAGTATGAATGGTCATTGCACAAGACAAGAGCAACGCTACGAGTATTCTATTCTGTATGAATGAAGTATGCCGTTTGGAAGGGATGAGATGAATGTGTCTCTGGAACGGAGTTTTCATTGTTGCCATTATTATTGTTACCATTACCGTTGCCGTTACCGTTACCATTACCGTTGCCGTTGCCGTTGCCGTTACCCTACCATTATTATTTTTATTATTTTTATTACCATCTTCTTTTGTTTGCATTTTTGCTTTCTCCCTTCTTGTATTATTTTTGTATATCAAGGACTCGGCTCGGTGTCACATGTACAGCGCTAGAGGAATGTTTGGCGGGGGAAGTTAAACCCCCACAGAAAAATTCTCACGAATATCCTATGTCCTTACTTTTTAGGTTCTTTTAATAATATGATGTGCAATGGTGTTAACTGAGCTGATCGGTTTGAATTGACTGTTGGTCGTGTCATCTGGAAATGCTGCTTTGGGCACCGTTTTCATTTCACACCTCTATATTTTGGTCAATTCCTGGCTCTTCCGCCAGTGCTGTGTAAGAGTATAAGAGAGCTAGCTACGCGATGGGATGCCAAAAGTCCAATATCAGAAAAAAAAAATGCCAGATCCGCTTGAAAAAACTCCACTGTGTGAGAATCGCTTGTTCTTCCCCCTCTCGTATTTCCCTAGCTGGTGCATCGCATCGTGAGCGGTCTCTGCTTTCTTCCTTTTCCCCACTTCTTTTTCCTGTCCAGCCGTTCTTTTGTGTCCATCTCCTCTCGTTGCTCATGTACTGGTGTTTGCGTGGGCGTACACTTTTTTCTTTCTTTTTTTGTTTTCCTTTTCACCATCCGTAACCCGGTAAGAGAGACTGAGAGAAAAAGAAAAAGAGACACACATTAAAGAAAAAAAAGGAAAGAGACAAGGAAAAAAAAAACACAACTGAAAAAGACCTCGAGGGCCGGAGCAAAATGTCATCTCATTAGTCAATACGTCCCTTGCCCAGACGCCCATGCAGGCGTTGCGAGCTTGACGCCCCTAGCAACCTCACAAAAACGTCCACTAGTTCGTCCACTAGTTGTTCAGCCAGCCTAAATGAAAAAAAAAAAAAACATGTGACAAAAGAAGGGGGAACAAGGGGGGAGAACGGGTTTCATAACCACCAATGTCCCAGTGAGACTAGAATCTCCAGCAACGATGACGCCAGGTTAGCAATTGAAAGGAATGCATGGCCCGCTTTGGTATGCCAGAACACAGCAGGTTCTAAACAATGAAAACATTTTCGGAAAAAAAAAATAAAAAAAAAGTCAAAGACTAATACAATAAAATAACTCTTCGTCTCGCTATATTCGATCATGGCACACACAAAAGGTGCAGCACCCTCGCATGTTCGAATACATTAGGCTGACAAGAGTCATACAAGAGGCGCTTTGCTTTGTCGCTCAACGATAATGAAGGACAATAGCGATATGAAAAAAGAAATTCAAGAAAATTGCGAAAATTGCTCCCAACGCCGTTCCAATGCAGTCTTAATGCGATGTCAATCAACAAAATGATGGCAATGACTTGCATTGTCTTCCGTCATCATGTTCCAGTGCGAAAGCTGGGCCGCGGCCAAAGCATTGCAAAAAAAGGAATGAAAAAAAAAGTCAGCCTATTCGTCTGAATGCTCCTTGCCAAGTTTACCCATATTTTTGCGTTGCTTTGCTTCTCTATGCAGACTTCTCCTATAGCAAGAGCATGCAAACATCTCAGTTTGATGGGCAACACCTTCTGTTCATTCAAGATTGGCCAGGCGACTTTCGTTCCAAATGAGAGCTGTGTAAGTCGACCGACCTTTCAATTGGTCTTGAATGTTAGTGCCCATTACTAGCGTGTTCGTCTGTGTGGTCTGTGTGGTCTTGGTCTTGGTCTTCGGTGTGTGTGGATTCAGCATCAGATGAAGCTGAAGAAGGAGACGCGCACGACGAGGACGTTGTCTCTTCTCCTCGGATACCACGACTCGTGGCATTACCTGAAAGCGTTCCGGAGGAGCCCAAACTATGATAATCTTCCATGGCGGCCTCATCTGGTGTTTTTGATCCCATGTTGGCCCGTCTCAGCGCCCTCGCGGCCTTGTGATGCGCTTCTCGGGCAGCGTCCAAAGCCCGCTCAGCCCGGATCTGCTTTTCCCACATAGATGCGTATCGCCCGTTGGCATCAAGTAACTCATCGTGAGTTCCTCGTTCAACGATTTCACCAGCATGAAGCACAATAATCTGATCAGCGTGAGTGATTGTGGACAGTCGATGCCTACATTTCGTCGAATCTGTTAGCAAACATGTGGAGAGGCGGGCAGAAAAACTGAGGCAGCAAACCCATGAATCTCTTTCGCTTTTCTTCTTCTTTTTTTTCTTTTTTTTTAAAAAAAAAAAAAAAAACCCTCTGGTATCTGAAATTGACTTACGCAATAATGAGAAGAGTACGACCCTCTCCAATGTTCCACACGTTGTCTTGAATCTCTTGCTCAGTATGTGTGTCCAGCGCCGAGGTTGCCTCGTCCAACATTATGACTCGAGGATCCTTCAGGATTGTTCGAGCGATGGCAACGCGCTGTTTCTCGCCTCCACTGAGTCTCAGCCCCCGTTCTCCAACTTGTGTATTGTATTGGTCCGGAAAACTCATAATACGATCGTGAATGCTCGCGGCTCTACATGCCGCGTAGACCTCTTCGTCCGTAGCAGACGGGTTTGCATACTGGAGGTTGTACATCAGAGATTCGTTGAACAAAGTCGTATCCTGAGGAACAACTCCAATCTGTCTGCGCACGGAGTCAATTGTGAGATCCTTGACATTCCTGCCATCAAACTCGATGCTGCCCTCATCGCAATCATAGTAACGAAACATGTGACGAAAGAGAGTCGACTTGCCGCCGCCCGACTCGCCGACGAATGCAGTCGTGGTGCCTGGGGCACAATCAAAGCTGATGTTGCGCAATGCTGGTTTGCGCCTGTCATAAGCAAAGCTTACGTTTTTCCACCGGACGTGACCACGGAAGTTTTCGAGCGGAACCGCATTTGGAGAATCGACAACTGTTGGCTGGATTTTGAACAGCTCCAAAAGCCGCTCGCCGGATATCATGGCCTGTTGCACGGTTCTGTAAAAAGTTCCGAAAAAGTTCAAAGGACCTTGGAGTTGTGTCAAATAAGACACCACAGTAAACCAGTTTCCAGGTGTCCGCACACCCACAGCGACTTGCCAGCCACAGACCACGGTAGCCACGATCCTTCCCACATTGAAAACAAGAGTTTGACAGATATTCATCATGACCATGCCCATCTGCACTCTCGCTTCAGCTCGCTGGAAGGTACCAACTTTGTCTTGATATCGTTTGGATTCGAATTCTTCCGCATTGAAGTACTTGACAGTTTCATAACTGGATATGGAGTCATTCTTGACCGCCTCCTCTTCTCGGTCCGCGTTCGTCATTTCTCGTCGCTGGTCGGCCCGAGTGGAGGCCATCTTGATAGTCATATACAGGTACCAACAAGTATTGACAAGATTCAGCTCGGCATAAAAAGGCCCAAACATCTTGTAAAACAAAAAGATGGACAGAAATAAATCGAATAGCATGGGTATCACCTGGAATGTGACCTGCTCGAGAAACTGGTTGATGGCTGAGCCCTTATTGAGAGCGGAAAGAACCTCGCCAGTGCGCTTGGACAGATGGAAGTCAAGACTGAGACAATGAACGTGGTTGAAAGCCGCTGTCGTTAATCCTCGATAGGAGTATTGCGATACAGGAATCCACAGCAGGGATCTCAGAGCTCCCAGTAAACCTGTTTGGCCTTGTAAGATCCAGAGTCCGCCCAAAAACAGAAAGTCCTTGAGCGGGAAGTTGTCCATAGTTAGTGGCTCACCACGGCGGACATCTTGGATCGCTTGATCCAGGTGATCAACGACTCGTCCGATCTGCCAAGGAACTGAGAAATTCACCATTCTCTGGATGACCACAAGAATGAAACACAGCAGTACTTGTAATTTGAGTCGCGTTGAGTCTTTCGGCCACAAATAGGGGAAAAAAAGAGAGTATCCACGAACGTATTCCCACCAGGTTCGACGAGGAAGCTTATCAGGTCGATAAAAAGCCGCTTGGTCCTCTTTTCGCGGAGTGCCATGAACGGAAGCTCGTGTCGCACTCGACATCGTACGCTTGCGAGATCTTCGTTCTTGGGATACAGTAGCTTGCCCATTTGTTGTTGTCGTCGATTCGTACATGGCGGCTGTCCGTCCATTGAGCAGTGGTGTGGACTCGGTGCAATGTGCGGCCTCGACCTCGTGCACTCGGCGTTTCACCTTCAACATCCAAGCAATACAAAAAAGGCCGACAAGGGCTAGGAGATGTAGTACGCGCACAAAGTACAAAACCAAGTCAATCTTGGTCCAACTGTCTATACAAGTCTTGTCGGTTCGCGGGTCGGCATTTCGGATTGAGCGAGTAAAATGACAATCAGCGGCGGCCATAAAGGTCGTGATGAAGAGGGTCAGCTCCCCAATGAGTCCCAGAACCCAGATTGCAAGATGTACAATGTTAGGTCCCTTCTTCCAATCGAACAGCGAGAAGACGATGTATAAGTAGAAGAAAGCGGACCCTATGACGTGAACCTAGAACAGCAGAAGGGCAAGAAAAAAAAACGTTAGTCAAAGCAAAGCTGAAGGCGCGTGTTACATTACGAGTTGATTGAACTGTGCCACCAGGACGGGCCTCGATATCTGATAGAAATACAAGCATAATCGGTCCATGTGAGGCGAGTTGCATGTTCATCCCCTCGCCCATAGCAAGGCGGGATGGGTGAATGAAGAGAACGTACCACACTGCCTTCACCGGCCCATGGCAGGCCTTCTTTGGACCACTTGTAGGGGTTTTCATGCCAAAAAGCATGAATAAACATGGACACGCCAGTTCCAACATAGCTTAGGAACAGCACGGCTGCAAGGTAACGAAAAACATTCTTGGCTGTTGGACCGAAGCGCGGCCCCAGCTTGCGCTCGCCATCGTCCCGCTTCTTGCGTTTCGTAGTGGGTAATGGCTTGCCACCTGGTCCCTTGATTGTGGTGTGGACGATGTCCTCTTCCTTTTTGGCATTGTAAACGCTGTACCAGGCAGCTCCGGTCACAAAGGCGAAGAGGAGAATCAGGGCATATAAGTACTGGGTTTGACGAAGAATGACATCGCCAGAGTTGTTGATAGCATCGGTCGCGGGCCCAGGCTCTCTCGGGTCCGGAGGCTGGTTCTCGTCGGTGGCTCTCATTGTGGACTGCAGAAAAAAGAAAAAGAAGAAGCCAGAGTTAGCAACAGTGACAAGCGACTAGTACAGATGTTGAAAACAGGCGAAAGCAGTGACATTGGAAATCCCTGGAGACTGTTTTGTTATCCGATTGAGGCTCGAACGTCGGTCGCTTGGCAAGCACGGAATGGCGACTTGAGGATTCAAAACCCAAGGAAGGACATGCAAGTGAAAAAGCGTGCAACGGAATGGTTGTTTGCGACGGGAGAGAACGTACAGAGAGTGAATTAGAAAAGAGGTAAATCACCTTGAGCAAACCATTGCACTGCCCAAGTCAATTGGCAGCGGAGAGATGGAGAGATAGAAACGAATGGGCGGGCCGGAACAAAGATTACTCTTGATTGCACAGTAACGAGAGGTCCGACGAGAAAGGACGGCGGAAGAGGAGAGGAGGGGAGAGGTTTGGTGGAATGTTGAAGAGGAAGAAAAGAATGAGGTGAGGTTCCAAAGGTCGAGAAGTTGAAGTGAAAGTGCGGCGTAAAGTAAGAAGTACTAGTATGCCTCTGGCGCAAGTGTCTGTGCAAGTATAAACGCCGACGGCCAGGGAGAGGTACGTGCATGTCGGAGTGCTGCTGAGTGAGTTTGGCTCGCCGAGTCTGGCTCCAGAGTGCAAACGGCCCAGGAGTCCCGTCTGGTCACTCTGGCTGCTGCAGCCAACTAACACTGGCACTGACACTGGCTGACACTGCCACCAGTTGGCGGCCAGGGCCTCGCAGATGCCGCCGGCTGGCGAGTCTGGCGTCTGGTCTGGCACTTGATCGTACATGCCCATATGAGACTCGTGCGGCATGCAGGCTGGGCCCATGCTTGCTAGTATAGTGGTCGGCCTGGAGCCAGACACCACCTAGCACACCACCTAGCACACCACCCGGCACAACCACCCGGCACACCACCAACAAGCACCAGACGCACCAGACGCACCAGACCAGACAGTGGACACCACCAACTCTGGCATCCAGCAGATTGTTGGCAGCATGTGCCAATCACAAAGCCAAGACGCCACCGCTACGGAGGGTCCTCAGAGGCCGTCTGCACCTGCACCTGCCCTGCACCTGCAGACCCCAGACCGCACAGCAGCCGGCCGGCGAGGGAGCGTGACTGGCCGGGACTGGCCGGGACTGGAGGGAGCCGATGGGCACGATGGCGATGGGCGGTGTTGGGACGTGGGACGTGGGACGTGGGGATGTGCGATGGGGAATGGGGGATGTGGGCGGATGGAAAATGCTCAGAACTCACACTCACCACAGTCCAGTCTCCCTCCCACCAGACGGACCGTTTCGACCTTCCGCCGCTCTCCAACATGCTTAAAAGGCCCGTGCTTCTGCTCCTTTGGCAGATGGCAGCGAATCCACGCCGATGAATATTCAAACCAGACCTCTCCTTGGACCGCGCACGCCGGGACGAGTCAACCGCACACCCGTGACCGATAATGAGGTGCATGTATAGCGGGCTCAGGTAATTCTGAACATTTCGCCATACACTTTGGTGTCAAAAGTTTCGGGATTCCCTGCGACCCACCGTACCTATGTTTCGGCGGAACGCCCCCCCTTTTTTTCCTCTCCCTCGATTCACACCCACACCCACGAGACTGTCTTTCTTTTTACCTGGCCCCGAGGCCTGTTTTGATGCCGATGGCTTAAGTTGGTGATAGTGCACGCATACATGTAGGTACACACACCCACTGTACATATGATAAGTTTGTACATACACAAGTACATACAATGCAGGGTTGGCAGGGTACTGCTCCCGAGCAATGATGCATCGCCCAGACACGACGCACACGGCCTCGATCCGACAGACCTGATAAAACATGTGAGCGATAGCGGTAGCTCATAAACCGCTTCGTCCACGAAAGCAATGGAGTACATACATACATATGTATCTCTACAAATGTCCTCGTCACCTTCAAAGCACGTCCTGCATGACATGCAAAATTACGTCTTTATGCCTAGCAGCCATGGATCCAACAAGATTCATCATTGGCTGATTCCGCAGAGATCAGGTGCCATTAGTAACGGCTAGGCCCAGCCACTGCTCAAACGTGAGCAACTGGGCGTCAGATCGCTTTGCCGTTTTGTTCTGACTCGACAATTGGATTGTGTCTGGTGCCACAGCTCCAATTTCGGAACGTCCAGTGACCAACCAAGACCCATTTCAATCATTGTTCCTCCTCTCACGATGGCCACGATGGTCATCGCTCGTTCCTTCGCGTCGTTTTGGCTGATCTAGCAGTCAAGACTCGAGCGACTAGGAGACCACCAGACGAACAGACAGACAGAGAGGAAGAGAATGAGAGAGAGAGACGAGAGCCTCCCAGCCACGTCATGCTGCCTGAAACCTGATTCGGACAAGTACTCACTGCATCCCTCTGGCATCCCACTTACTTGTATATTACACACGTACTTTATGTTGTACTTACTTCGGTATGTGAGTACTGCAAGTTGCCAGAGGCACCAGACGTTTCCCAATGCGGTATGATGCGCCATGGTGCGATCTCCCGCCTGCGTCTATGTTGGTGATATACATCAATTGATTAACATACATGCATACATCATGTGCATATTACTTGCGGTCTCTTCGTTCTCCTCCTCACCTGCTGGCAGAATCCGATCGATGGTTTATTAGCCGCCCGGCAGAGCAAGCTCAGTTCACCCGGAGGTGGCGTGGCGACAGCACAATACGCCACGATGGCCCAGCATAACATGAAGTGTCGTTGCTGAGTGGCAGAATTGATCATGTTTGGCTATCGTGGCCAAGATTCGTATCATGTCGCAATCCAGAAAACTGTCCGTCGCGGAGTACCATTATCCTTGTGTTGCCATAGACATCGGACTCGTTCTAAGAGGGTGATGTTTGCGGTGAGCGCGGTAGTTACTACCTAAAGTACGTAAGCACGCATGGAATGACAATCTCATCCATTGATGAGCGTTGTGTATGGCTCACTGACATTGCCTGCGATATCATGTTGGCTAATCCTAATTATTTTTTTTGTTGAAAAAAAAAAAAAAAAAACGTGACTAGACATTCGGTCATCAAAAGCTTCGCGGTCATGAGTGCGTGAGTTGCGTGGCCACAACAGGCCCGTGATATCATGATGCCAGCTGAATAGGGTCAATCAGAGGATTCATGTGGCTGCCATGTCCTAGCAGGTAGCTACTTGCTTAGGTACATCTAGGCACTTGATTATTTGCTGTCTAGCGCCGCTAAGCTGAGACAGGAGAAAGGCAAGCATTTAGTTAGACCGCCTAAGAAAGAAGTCGGCCGGCCACGGCTGCTTGTTGATCAGCAGCTTCCTCGTGTTTGCCGTGTTTGCCATGATAAAAATGGCTGTTGCTCTTGACCAGTCCGCTTTCCATTGTAAGTAGCTTGGGCAGGAAGGTCCGATAGATTGCATCCAACCCGAGCCAGATTCCCACCAACAACTGACCGCCAATTCAAGTGTGCCAATATCACACATCGCGCATCGGTTACCCCAATTGTACATGAAAATTCGATGCGAGGCAAGCATCACGGCTCGCGCACATGGTATCACAGGTCCCTACGGGTCCCTCACCCTCCCCCCCCCTACTCGGGCAACGCATGCCGACTACCAGCGAAGTGCGAATTCAGACGGCCCGTCTATCCGTCGTCCTCCACTGTCACGGAGTCACGGAACATGATTTCCCGTAAACGTCCTTGCACAAACCGTGTACGATATTCCCACATTGCCATATTTCTAGACTCTCGGTGGAAGCTTAGACCTAGACCCCCGTCCTGATGTGCCCTATTTACGGTCAAGTCGGAAGCCAATGTTGATGTTCTAAACGTGCTCGATTGCAAACAATTCGGGTCGTCACGACAAGCTGTTCGGCCTACTAACGGGGTCGAATTGCTGTAGCAACTCGTGAGACAGACGGGATGTTCCAGCTGTCGCCAGGCGAAGAGTAATCCAACAACACTTTTGTTGTCCTCTCTATGCACAACAACCACTATCGAGTCTCCTCAATTCCCAGTCAAGTAAAAAACGCCCCGAATAGCAGTATCCCCAATGGAAAAGAAAGCTATAGAGGTTTAAGTAATCGGCAACAATATACCTACTTTCTCGTGCCTTCCCAATTTTTCGGTCAGCGTCGTCGCTCATCATGAATGGAAATCCTCGGCGAGAATGAGGAAGGCGCAGACAGGGGCTGTCGTGGGACCAAACCCAGCTTTTGAGTTTTCTGGGAAGGAGCAGGGTTTGGCTCCTGCTTCTTTCCCCAGGATCCATGGCCAAATTTCTCTCTACAAATGATATCAATCCCGACCAACGTCGAGTATGATTTGCGAAGTAGTAGTTGGCTTTAGTCATTGCACTTAACATGGTTTTGGACAGGCAAAGTTTTCGTCAAAGTCTGAGTGAGTACACTCTAATCCTTGAATGATTTTACAAAGGTACAAGCCCCCCACCTTAGCAGCCGAGCACACGTGACCTGTAGCACAGCCGTTAGCAGGGGTCCCTGTAATATAGCAAGGGACCTATATATACTTTTCCCTCCCTATAGAATAAGTAGGGACTAATGTACTCCCTATGTTATTGTAATTTCCGGGCTGCTAGCTGATTGGTCCGATCACCCCCTGCAAAGTCATTTTGTAAAATCATTCAAGGGCTAGAGTGTACTGTGGATTGACGATTAAGCGCCCACTCTTGCGGAGGCACCTCGGTTTGCCACTCATTCGGCCGAAATTTTGTTGAGCAATCGTGATTTCGGCTAACGGTCGCCAAGCAAAATTTTCCGATGCTTTGTCCAGGTACGTCAAATTCCGTGCGTGGGAACAGTGGCGTCACTCACATCGGTTACTCGTCGACAGCCCGCTTCACGAGGCCGCCGCTCCCAGGAGAATGGACCGACCCTGCAAAAAGCTGGGTTCCAGGTGCATCTGGGGAAACGGAATGCCGAGGAGGGGACAGCACTGGAAATTGGAGGCACCCAGGACTTGGACCATCGACCAAAGTCACTTGCTCTGTCATTCTGTTCAACGTATCTTGTTTTAAGAAGCTGCATTGAGCTCTTCACACTGCTGACCCCTTTGAACACTGCTTCTGCATACACGTCTGCGTTTCAAGCGTGACAGAAGTAAGCTTTGCAAGGTTGCTTTGCAGGATGTGGCCCCCAAGCTTGGTATGCATAAAAGTCGCGGCTATCACTCTAGCCATGCACTCGTCAAGTCCACTCATCCGGGATTGGTTCCCTGTTTTGGTGGCATCAATTGTGATTCCAAGACACCGGGAAGAACAATCAATCCAAATGCCAGCTGTAATTTTCATGTGGCTTGTAAAGGGCCTCGAAACTCTCAGCAACCCACGTCGAACTGGGCTCTGATATTTCGCTATAGGTGCTCATTGATTCGCGACGACAGCTCATGTCTGAGCTGACTAACAGCAATAAACACATCACAAATCTAAATATTCAGATCCAATAACGGTCGATTCCAAGTGGTTTTGGGACCTAGAAACCATGGCTGCATTTTTGGTCCAGCTCTCTAACCCACCACGGACGGCATGCCGAGCCGATTCCCATTTGTTCACTAGGAGAAAGGATACAACAAGAAAAGTCCCGATTTTCAAGCCGTCTGCCGTAATTGTCAAACTTCTTCAATCGCTAGCTATACATGTAAGGTAAGGTCAAGCTGATTCAAAATACTCACTTAGCTAAAATCTCTGCAAGAAAACAGAAATATGATGCTGATGTCGCTGATGTTGGTGTTGTTTTTTTACCGCGAAGCGTAGAAGGGCTGGCTACTCCATACACATGTGCGATTAGAGAATTCCGTTACTGGACCGATACCTGATTCGTCATCGAGCCGCAAGACTTCAGCACAACTCACTGAAAGCGGCACTGTTAGGTTGGCGGCGTCGTAGTTTTCCCTTCTGTTGATTGTGACGAATCTGTTCGTCGTTTTTTGAGAAAGTTGTGGTCCGCGCAAGCGCGCTGATGAACTAACAACACTCCACGCAAAATGTCTCCCGATATTGATACTTTCATTCTTCACGCAACTCGACTTGGTGAGAAGGTGAGGTGGGGGGATTGATTTATCTGCACTACTGTATCTCCGGCCTTGGGCAAGACATCCCGGAAGTTTCGAGGCGCGTTCTGTTTCGGCATACCCACAGATTGTTCTCTTCCTGTGAGTTGAATGTCTAATGCATTACAGTAGGGGGCTCCACGCTTGAACGAGCCAAGAGCAGGCCGGATCCCGCGGTAGGTGTGGTGTGGGTGGGACTTTTCCAGGCCGGATAAAAAGACGACTGCATTATTCTAAACTGGTCCATAGATCTGCGCAAGAACTCGGGCACCTCCCGAACCGGTGAATTGTCTGTCCTATTGATACAATTGCAGCAGAAGCGATTAGGGGTTGCCGGCTAGGACAAAAAAAAAAGGAAAAAGAAAAGAAAAAGTAAAAGAAAAAGCTCAGACAACATTATGTTCATGTCCGTCTGCTTTCCTCTTCTAACATCTGGAACTTGCTCATCAACGAAATCACCATATTTGACCCTCAGTCTCGAATATTTAGGCAAAAAGGTTTTCAGTTGTATCAGCAACTGACACAACTTGCTGGGACTAATGAGTCAAAAAATGATTCGACTCATGAGAACATTGCAGAGGTACTCAAAGGCCAACTGGTGTCCAGTCGTGATGATTTCCGTATTGAGATTCTGACCTGCGTCTGGACTGTTAGGCTGTAGGACCTGGAAACCCGATAAGACGATATCAGCAACGTCCCGTCTAGAGGGAGGCTCAGATGTCAGCCGAAGAAAAAGGGGAGAGGGACAGGTCGGGTCTCGTACGGCACGCCTTATACCGTAAAATTGCGGTGAAGTCACCAACGAAGGGTCTCTCTCGATTGAGGGGCGTCAGGAATAATAAGACAACATTGGTTTGCCGTTTTGATTAGCCGTTTTCGTTCAAAGTAGCGCCCGCTCTCCGGCCCGTCCGCTGCTTCGTCCCGCACTGGCCTGGTCATGGGCTCACTCGGCCCAATAGCAAGACGGAACGGCAACGGGAGTACATATATGTACATACAGACGTACATACGGTACACACTACATACCAACGCATCAATCATTGCCCTCGTTTAAACGAAGCCTCGGCATTGGCTTTCGCTATTTGAGATCCTATGCTTGAGAGTGGCTGCAGTATATCAACAAACGTCGGCGTGGAATGCAACAGAGCCCAGAAGCATGCAGACAACTTGGTGTCATGGTGTCACTGGACGAACCGGTCAACAAGTTGATAGCCACTCATCTGCCGAGCCAACGTGGTCAAGGTCCAAGGACGGAGCAATCATGCGGCTGCATCGACAAAGATTGGACTCGTGTGTGGTAACTGTGGTTATCGTGAGACCACATTACTGCCATCACATCGCAATAGAATCGTGCACATGGGGTGGTATGTGGCAATTCCTACGCTTTCATGATTCGTCATATTGGTCCGTGGATGCTTTTTAGCTCTGTCGTCCCGAGTCTGATGAGTCCCAACGAGGGTCTTTTTTGCGGCGGCGCGAAACAATGTTTGTGCTCGACTTCGTAACAGCGGCTACCAACCAACCAACCTGTCAATATCACGGCGCAGACTGCCGTACCTTGCAGGCAACAAACAGGAAGCGCACCCGCCACTTCGAAGCGGAATCTCTCGAGTCTCCTCCTGTACCAGGGTCCAGGACCACTGAGCACTCCATGGGCAGTGGGTCTGTCGGAATGGTATGTACATACATACATACATATGTAGGTGCGAGGTTGTAGGTGCTGTACCTACTGGGAGCCTGGAGGCTCGTTCCGCTCTACCTACTCCCGTCGTCTCTTCGACTTCACTTGTCGTGGCAAAGCAGGCCGAGACCAATTGGGATACGGTACGGCCTTCTCACATGTCACAGCTACTTGCTACAGCTCACTTTCATTATGGTGTGGTTACTGTGGTCAATGGTGTGGTGAACATGCCATGCCGTCTCTGGTCTCCCGTCAGAGGAAGGTCAAGGTCACACTCGCATTCATCCTGTATTGGCACCTCCAGAGACTCGCTTGCAGTGGCTATTTTGGCTCGGATGCGAGATTGGGTGAACGGGCCCTGCACTGGAGGCAATTTGCAAGTGTTGGCTCATCACTGATGCTAATGGGAACATGGAGAGCTTTCATTGCAAATCACTTCTGGCGTCGCGTATTTTTGCGGCAGAGTCTTTTTTTTTTTTTTTTTTTTTTTTTTTTTTTTTTGCCCCCCGAAAAATAGCTGAGACGTCATCGCAGCACCACGTGGCTTATGGAATTTGACGAGGCTGAAGGTGTCGCTGGAAACACAAGAAGTGCCTCTTGTGCGTGTGCATGGCAGCACGGCAGCACGGCAGCACAGCATAGCTACCTACCTACCTCAGACCTGCCTGCCTGCAGGTACTTGCGAAGTGGGAGTGTTTGGCAGGCTGGTATGCTGGCACACGGAAAAGACGCCGTGCAGCTGCGGTAGAGACTTATATCGACTGTCAATAAATATGCTGCGCTATCAACGTACGCAAAACCCTGATTGGCAGGTAAGATTATTGTCAAAGAAGCGAAAGCAGACTCAGATAAGCAGCGAGGAAGAAGTTCAGAGCTTTGGAAAGGAATCGAAAGAAACGAGAAGACAGCGATACGCTCCGTTTCCTACTTACATACATACAGCAAGATACTCATCCGACTGGGCCATGGCAGCAACCCGAACCGTTCCAAAGGCCTCAACTACACATGTTTCTACAAATGCACATGTGTAAAAATTCAACAAGCCACAGGGAATTATGGACGACACAACGTGCTGCTACACAAAACAGAAGAAGCTAGTCCGTGCGAAAGCAGAAAAGCTTGTTGGTGAGACACGGGTCACGTTCCTGAGCCAGCGCAGATACAGCGGGTTGGGGGGGGGGGGCGCGGAAGCATCCCCTTGTACTACATTGTGTGCGACGACAGAGGCTTGTATTTATGTACTTGAGTACTGACCTACAATATACTCCATCTCTTTGATGCCGAGAACGTAGGTCACAGTACACACCTCCGCACCTACCTCGTCCGTTCGGCAGTTTATAGGATGAATTTCAAATAACGCGGCATCAAAGGGATGGGATACGGATTGATGGTAAGACAAAGATACGTGGATTGGGCGGTACCGGCTACCTAGGCATGTATAGTACGAAGCGGTATGTGCAAGACGGTTGCTCGTGTTTTGACATTGATGCATTCCAGCAGCCAGACAACGTATATTATGCTTCCTCGCGTGCTGTTGTGCTGTTGTGCTGTTGTCCTTTGACACTTTAGGGTACTTTAATTCTAATGTGAGCACAGATGTGCGTTGGGTACATTTGGTATGTAGATGAAGTACCTAGCTTAGTAGCTACTGAGAACTGCGCAGTGAAAAGACAAGGGCTGAAACACCAGGAGGAGAAAAGGAAAAGAAGAGAAACGACAGGTGAGAAGGAGGACGGCACGAGCCTCGGAATTGGCATACATACATATGTACATAATACATAATACAATGCGGAGGGACCAGGTGTAGAATCAAACTTGGAACTCGGATGGCATTATTGCGAGTACCTAAACACGCAGCAACGGATTCTTGAACACGCAGCAGCAACTAGGCCCAAAACGGAAGAGATACCTTGCTACTTATTCTTAAAGGTATCTATATTATATAAAATCCCTTATAATTATAAACTATTATTATTTATAAAGATATACTAATAATCTAAGTATAATTATTAATAAAAAAATTTAATATAGTAGCTAACCTATTTGCTAATATATAGAAAATAAAGAATGTATTTCTACATAGAAAAATAGGTGGTAAGGTACCTAGCTGCTGCTGCGTGTTCAAGAATCCGTTGCTGCGTGTTTAGGTACTCCATTATTGCATCGCACGACATGGCATTTGCATGGATGGGAAGGGCGGAAAGGGGGGAAGGGGGAGGCAGGACAGGGAAGAGGTGCTTGACGGTTCGATCCCTCATTACATGTTGGTGGCGCCCATGACAGGGCACAATGGTGAGTTTACTCAACTCTCAACTGCCTACGTATGCCCATACATGTTATGTTGTGCATATGTATGTAACCAGCAATTGATTTTTCATCTTCTTGTTCTGGCCAACAGAGCAGAGGGGACTGCGGTTGCATCTGCCATTGACTTGGTTCCCGAGCTTACATACATACACATGTACATGCTTCATTACTAGGTACGTAGATACATACTTGCACACTTATGCATCAAGCACCTGGTGGCGCGTGCCCCCCTCCCTACGATTTTCTCGACATGTTTGCGTGCAATGTACCCAGCATCAGGTCAAGGTTTTTTTCGCAAGCCGTGGTCGGGGTTCGTGCACCCGCCACCGGAAGCAAACCCGGGGTAGCACAGAGACCGCTTCTCCAGTTTGCTCATGTATGTACATATGTAGGAAAAATCGACGACCGAGACACCACGAGAGCCAGCAAGAGGACGACCCAAGGCCCGGGAGGCTCCATCGTCGTGCAGTAGCTTCAAGGGTTTCATACAAGCGGTCTGGGTGTTCCGTTTTCTGCTTCTACATCTGTCGGTGCTTGTCTTCGCTTGTCGCTCGTAGCAAGTTAGCAGTCTCTTGAGGTCTCCAAGGGCTCAATTACATGACCATCGGTCATTGAATCATGACCCATTCTCAATAAAACAGCTGGCTTAGATGTCCCGTCCCCTGCGCTGACCCACGTTATTCAATTCAATAATAAATACACTACAATCCGGGCAAGGCAAAGCAAGAAAGAGCACTGAGCGTCAACCCACGGGATGCCAGAAGGTCATCTCTCTCTTTTACTCTTGTCCCAACCAGCCTGCGTACTTTTCTGTTCTTGCTTTGGATAGTGTTGAGTTTGGTTTGCGGCGAACCCCTACTCGCCTTGAGTGGGTTGGTGGTCGGTGTGCTGCAGCTGGTCGCCCTCTGCGGAGAATCATACTCGGAGGGATGCTTTATCGTTGGCTGTTGAACACATTGATGATGATGAATAAAGAAGAACGATGGCAACTTGTGCTTGGAAACCTTATCTTGCCAGCAGGTGGAGTCTTTGGCAACCAACACTGATGAGATGAATCAGATTTTGTTGGACACAGGGTCCCTGACGCATCAGACGTAGTAGCCACGTCATGGTGATGGTCCGGGGTTACCATGCTCGCCCACACCAGCTTCTAAGGAAGGGGAGACGCATCGCATCATAGGGTAGTCGGATCGGGCCGCAACCCTGGCAGCGTGCCAGCTTTGGTGGGATGGGGTGGTCGGGCGCATAGTAGTAATGACGATGATTTGATTTTTCAGTGGTCCATACTTGACGTATGTGACTGGCGTTTTTTTTTTGTGAGTAGATTCGCCCGGCAATGAACGCGTTCGGTTCAACGATTAAAGGGCAATTCATCATCAACACACAACGTTGATGTCCCATGTGTGTTGGGCTTGTACATGAGGAAGTCATCGTTTTCAGTTCCAAGAACGGGACTGACATAATCAATTGTAATGCATAGATGTGTTGTTTCTTGCATACTCAATTTCAGCCTGGCACGACTTCTTGCGAAACTGTTTTGTGAAAAAATCCGGGTTTGTTGAAAGCAAAAGGCCGACAAAATATAAACAGAAACCCATCTTCTTGAGGAGACGGCGTCGAACATCATTCATGGTACGAACCGCCATCGTAAGTATTGCACAAACAGGTGAAGATAGAATCCCGAGCAAACTACTTTGAGGGGGTGAACAACAACTAACATAAGTATTATTACTGGAAATTGCGTGCTAAGAACGCCAATGATTACTCGGCAGCCGCGTCCAAATGCTTCGTGACTGATATGCCACAGTTCTTGAATATAGATTTTGGAATTGAGCGAGCACTCTGCCCTATTATCGTAGCTAGATTTGGCTTTCTCCCCAACCCTGATAATCGAGAGCGCCAAGTGGGTGGGTGGCGGCGTACTTGTACTGATGCCGCCCTCGTCTGCCATGCTGTATAGCCGCAAAATGCTGGATCGACTAGAAGCATTGGAGGCATTGTCCTGACGAGAGGTCAATAGTCATTCCGAATTACCCAGCCCCGCTGGGAATTGTGTTGCAGACTCTGATTTATGTCAGATTTCCGCTTGCCGTGAGTTCTTGGTCGGCAGGTCCCCTTCTTTAGTTGGGCCGGAGCTCATCCCGCCGCCCAAGTAAGAGCTGGCAATACAAACTGGCGTCAAGTTTTGCTGCTTCAGAGGCCCACTTCAGATCAAGGATTCTAGCAATGGCCTCGGTTCAGAGTGGTGTAACATCCCGAATGGCAGCCTGCTCTTCAAGACCATCCTCCAGTTGATACCAGTTCAGTGTGGTTTCTTGCCCAGGTGGTGGCGGGAAAGATGCTCGTTGCTGTTGAAAAGTATGTAAGCTGCCCAGATGAGGCCCATTCGGAGCAGCGCAACGCTGGTGTTTGTGGACGCAACGGGCGTGGAGACGGCTCGCAGACTGGAACTGATGTTGTGGCCAAGAAGCATCCTGGTGCTTAGCAAAACGGAGACCGTTATTATATAAGTTCCAGTGGCAGCTGAGCATGGACTGCAGTATTAAATGTCGTCACAACGGAACCCTCCTAGTAAAAACGGTCGCAACGACCACGAACGAAACTCGATAGATGTTGTCGTGGGTGCGTCAGAAGCAACGCGCTTCACAGCTGTACCCAATCATACCGGACCAGACGGCAGGAAAATAACCTTGACAAGGAGGTGTGTGCTTGGTTGTGGTAGACATTAGAGTGACTTGTTGAGCATGCTGCTGTATAAAATGGCGCAGAGATTGCATCGCCACTAGTAATCCGAGTTCTTGTCGTTGTTGCAAAGTGGCGCTGTTGATGGGGTGGGAACCACTCGAGGACGGGATGGTGAAAGTCATGTATGTCACAAAATCCGGCTCAAATTAACCGACTCAAGTGACATATGGCGGTTCATGTCCGGCCATAACAGCTCATGTGCAATGTGTGACGTGTGCCAAAATCGACGCATGAATCGTCTTTCGGAAATGATCTGGACTGGTGGGCAGGAGCCAAATGAACGACGACTGGTACTGGATCTCATGTCATGCCTTGGTAAGCTGCTTATGCTATTTTATGCTTGGGTCTTTGCTTTCCGACAGCCTCTTGTATATGAATGAGTTTGAGCTTCGTACGCGTAGGGGATGATCAGGACAGCTAATGTCTGACGTTTCAGAGTAATAACGGTTGCCAGATGTAAGAAGGGATATTACTCGAAATCATCTTTCGTGTCCGAATACTTGGTGAACGCCTTGTGTTGATCAGAGCTGTCCAATACCTGTTAGTGAAAAGAGACCCAGAGACAAAGGACTACCGACTGAATGTCTGAGCATGATGTGTATAATGTATAATTTCTCACCAAAGATATTGGCATGGCATGGTAGCGGCTGAATGCTACCAGGCGTTAATCCAAGATGCGTCTGCCTGAAAGAACGAGAGCCCTCAGTGCCACGTCAAAGCTAGGACAGGAGCGAAGGAGGTCGTGAGTCAAGCACGCAGAGCAGAGCGAGCTTGCAAAAGACGACGCCGACTATTCAAACTGCCGAGCTGGGACTCCTGCGAGGATGATGATCGTGTTGAGCTGTCTCCAGGAGTCCAGAGTCCAAGGCTCCAAGCATGTCCAATGCAACGTACAAGCAAGGCCTGTTCCCGGGGCCTGGGCCCGAGACCCGGGAATAAAGTGTCTGGTCTGTCTGGTCTGGTGGAGTGGAGCTTGAAATCATTCATGGCGGGCGCCTGAGATGTCGCCGGCTGGTGACAGGCGCCGCGCCCCACGCCAACAGCTGACGCCAGCTGACCGTGTTTCCTTCCCATCGGCCGAGGCGCCCACGCAGCCTTGCCTTGCCTTGCCTTGCCGCATCGTCATGACCCAACCAAACCAAAGAAGAAAAAAAAAAAAACCCGTCCATTGCCTCGCCATCAACAGCACCAACACGCATCAATCGATCAATTCGACACATTCCAAGCTTCGGAAGCTGGACACGTAAAGTCACCGCTATAAACGTCTCGACCAAGCGAACTTCTCCCCCCAGAAAATCCGTCCACGTTTCTCAATTCATTCCTTACACCACCCAAGCTTCACACCCATCGACGAACCAACACACACTCCATACGACTTCAGGAAACCAACCACCATCCACTACAACTGCTCGCTCCAACCAACCAACACAATATAGGAGAGCAATACTCTCTCCGGAGAAAGCAAGTTGCAACTGACTCTCTTTCGTCTTCTCTTCTCCAAGGGAAAGAATAAAAAGAGAGAGGAGACGACATACTTATTACTACACACACAATGGCACAACCGCCCTCAACACCAGTCAAAGTGCCCTCCGCAGCCGCCAACAACACTCCCGCGACGCTTGATCCCGACCTTCGATCTCAAATAAATTCGCTGCTCCTTCGGGATGGCCACGTAGCAAAGTACGTTTTGCAATGAACCTTTTTTTTTTTTTTTTTTTTTTTTCAAAAAAATAAAATAAGATGAAGGAACAAAAGATTCCCAAACCACACATTACTCCCATCCTCTCTTCCGATTTCCGATACAACGAAAAAAACAAGCCAGCATCACTAACCGCGCTTCTTTGCCAAAAACAAAGAATTCAAGAATCCCTCCTTCACGCCCTCAACTCCCACTCCACAAACTGGCCAACCCTCATCCAAACACATGCGTTATCCCTCCTCCGCTCCGGCGAAATCACAACATATCCAGCCCTTTTACGCCGCGTCCTCGAAGATGTCCGTGAAGCTTCCTCCAGTAGCATGCCCAACGGCAGCAAATCGAACGGTGACTCGCTGACCAGGAAGGTCAACGGCAATGCTGCGACCTTAGAGAAGCCAAATCTCGCCATGCCAGACTCCGTCATTGACGAGGCGCTGCGCGTTACAAGAGAGAGCCTCGAGGCTGTGTGCGAGATTGACGGCGAGACGGGCAGTTGACTCGCAGCCCTGGCTAGATCGTGATAGCTAGGGATGAAACTCAAAACTCGTGGGAAAATGGCACAATTCTCTTGTATACAAGGCATACAAGAGAGCCGTTTATGAACCACAAACAATATACAGTAAAGAAGAAGAAGATGACGACAACGACGACGATGAAATGGAACTCTTCCATCAAATGATGGGAAGAATAGACACATTCTAATTATTACGATGGCTACGCAACCCCTCCTCACACCTTCACCCCCTCCCCTGAAAAAAGCATACTTTATCGCAATACAGACTAGGGGAGATGAGGCACTACCACCCCCTTCAACGCTGCAACATCGGCATCATACAATACAGAATTCTCTTCCAACAACAAAAATAGCCCTCGATTTTGGAAATACCCTCCCTCCAAAAAATGCTTGCATCCGACCTTCAAGCTCGGCACCACGCAACTCACGGATTTAAAAAGAACAAGAAGTGGAATTAGATGTGATGGAATGGCAATTAGGACAGGACAGGACGGACTGATCACTTGGATACTTGGAACTCTTGGGATAGCATTTTATAGATGATGACGGAGTACACTCTGCATAAATACATGTGGGACGCGAGACTCATTAAAGCTCGTTACCTCCCGACTGACCTTGCTATACTTTGTCTATCGTGTCCTATCGTGCATGGACCACGCTCTTCCTCCCTCCCTATCTTCTCTCCCTCTCTTCTCCCTCTCTTCTCCCTCTCTTTCTCCTTCTGTTTCCCCCACCCTCTCTCTTTTTTTTGCTCCAGATCAGGCTGAAACTCCCGGAATAAGTAATTACTTATAACCGGTGGAACACCTAATCATGCAGTAAATACATGTTGAATCGGGACGCATGGCGTTGTTGTCGCGCCAGAACAGCAATATATCTGTGCACTTGTACAAAATCAAGCGAGTACCTACACACAGCACGCACTATGGGGACTAGCATATATTTGAGGTGCTAAGAGAAGAAAAAAGAGAAAAAGAAAAATCAAATGCATATTGGGCTTCTAGTCGCCGCCAAGTATGAGTTTTTCGTCAAACCAACTGAAACCCCTCCTCCACTGCAGCCATTTTCTACCCCGTGTACCATTTCTACCAACTCCCAGAACCCCAAAATCAGTAGATGCGACAAAACTACCATTAGAAAAAGGTACCAACTGTGCATCACATGGCGTGTGTGCATGATTTTACGCAGAATGTGCGCATAGGAGGAACTATAGAATACAGGAACCGGCTTCATCGGTTTCTCTTCAAAGCCTTAGTCGTAGAGGTCATCGTCATTGCCGGCATCGCCGAAGCCGTTGCCGCCAGCACCAGATGTCTGGCCATCACCGCCTGCCTCAGGGAACTTGAAAAAGGCACCAGGCCCGGCGTTCTTCATCTGCTGAGCAAATGCCTCGTACCGGCGAATCTCCACGTCGCTTACAGACTTGCGAGCCATTTGCATAGCCTCCTCGAAATGGGCCTTGGTCAGCTCAGGAACGGGGTCCTCAACCTCCTCATCAACTTCCATCTCGTCGCCTGCAGCCTCACGTGCCTTGGTTCGCTCAATGTCGGCACCAATGGCTTCTTTGATGGCAATCTTGACAGCACGCTGGGTGATGAAGCCGAGATCGGCACCCGAAAAGCCGTGCGTCTTGGTAGCAATGTATCCCAGGTCAACGTCAGAGGCGACGGGGGTCTTGCGCAATTGAGCCTTAAGAATGCTCAGACGGCCGACCTCATCAGGCAATGGCACATAGATGAGAGAGTCCAGACGTCCGGGACGGCACAAAGCAGGATCAAGCTGCTCAGGTCTGTTGGTAGCGCCGATAACGAAGACATTCTTTTTGGAAGTCATGCCGTCCATTTCTGGTCAATACGTTAGCATCAATAATCCAATAAAAGCAACGGGAATGATTTTTTCTCATGTCGAAGAAGGACAAGGGGAAAACGTACCCGTCAGAAGCTGGTTCACAACACGGTCAGAGGCACCGCCAGCGTCTCCAACAGAGCCACCACGCGCTTTGGCAATAGAGTCCAGTTCGTCAAGGAAGACAATGCATGGAGCAGCGGCACGGGCCTTGTCGAAGATGTCACGAATGTTGCTTTCTGATTCACCAAACCACATGCTGAGCAACTCAGGTCCCTTGACAGAGATGAAGTTGGCAGCGCACTCATTGGCGACAGCCTTGGCCAACATAGTTTTACCGGTACCAGGGGGCCCGTAGAACAAGACACCTCGCGAAGGAGAAAGACCAAACTTGAGGAATTTCTCGGGATGGTCGACAGGGTACTGCACCTGCTCTCGGAGGTCCTGTTTGACAGCCTCGAGGCCACCAATATCTTCCCAGCGAACATTGGGTACCTCGACAACGGCGACCTCGCGAAGAGCAGAAGGGTTGGAGACACCGAGGGCGAAGCGGAAGTTCTCCATGGTAACGCCGAGAGAGTCCAGAACCTCGGCATCGATCGTGTCCTCATCCAGGTCAATCAGATCCATCTTTTCACGAATCTGCTGCATAGCAGCTTCCGAGCAAAGAGCGGCAACATCAGAACCGACATAACCGTGAGTTTCGGCAGCAATCTGCTCCAGGTCAACATCGTCGCCGAGCTTCATGTTCTTGGTGTGAATCTGAAGGATCTCGAGACGACCAGTAGGATCGGGAACACCAATGTCAACTTCGCGATCGAAGCGACCGAAGCGACGAAGAGCAGGGTCAATGGAGTTGGGTCGGTTCGTTGCAGCCATGACGACTACATTGGACCGGGCCTTCATGCCATCCATGAGCGTTAACAGCTGGGAAACGACACGACGTTCGACTTCACCATTGGTCTTATCTCGCTTGGGGGCGATGGAGTCGATCTCATCAATGAATATGATGGCAGGCGAATTCTTTTCCGCCTCTTCAAACGCCTTCCGCAAATTAGACTCGGACTCGCCGGCCATTTTAGACATAATCTCTGGGCCATTGATGAGGAAGAAGAAGGCACCGGTCTCATTGGCCACGGCGCGTGCCATGAGCGTCTTACCGGTACCAGGAGGGCCGTACAGTAGGACACCGCGAGGAGGCTTGATACCGATAGACTTGAACAACTGAGGGTGTCGCAGAGGTAGCTCGACCATTTCCCGAATCTGGGCCATCTGCTTTCGGCAACCACCAATATCATCGTAGCCAACCTCATTCAGGTTGTTCTCCTCCTCGTCTCGTTCAATAGGGTCACCCTCGCAGTGAATGACTGTATCTTGGGCAACGATACCGTACTCTGGAGGGTCTACTTCCACCACCTTGAACTCGACTTGCCGCATACCGCCGCGTACGATGAACAAGTCACCTTGACGGACAGGTCTGTAAGCCTCTCGAAAGTAAGGGGCAAGGAAAACATCAAAAAGAGAGCCAGTGATGCCCTCGACGGTATCGGCGATGGGCAGGACAGCAATCCGTTTCGCCTGCAAAACACTTGTCAGTGATTTCAAAATTTCTATGCCTTGTGGATTCCATCTCGTATCGTGACTAGTTTCACTCACGTATTTGATATCGGGGCAAGGCAAGATTGTGATCATGTCGCCATGCTTGACACGAAGATTGTGGCGAACTACTCGGTTGATGCGAGCGCTGCCATCGTCAAGCTCGTCGTCGGCGAGTACAATAAGAACGGTATCCTTCCTCTTTTTGCCTCGAACGAGGACTGTGTCACCTCGAAATAACTGTAGAGTGTCCATTGTGGCCTCGGACAAGGCTATGATACTGTTGTCATCGTTGACAGCATCGGTGACCCTGAGTGCAAGAGGTGACGAGTCAGTATTGCATGGTGACGTCTTCACACAAGGTCGGTGGAGCTACGATAGCAACGTACATGAGCTGATTGGGCTTCTTCTTCTTCTTCAGAATTGCAGTCGCGGTATCGTCCTCCTATAAAAACGATTAGCATATCTGCTGCTGATATGCAGGCCGTGGATGTGAAACGATGGAAACGAACATGTTTAATGTCAGCACCAGAAGGGTCGCTAGATGCGAAGCGTTAGCCATAAATGCCAAGTTGAGTAAGTGCACAGTTCAGTGTGTGAAACATGCAATACAAGTTTAAGAACTCACGTCAAGTTGACCTTTTTCTTGTGATCTTCAGGCTGAGAGTCCATGATGTGATATGGTTGCTCCGATAAAGCTGTGTCGATGCTGAGAGGAGGTTTGGAGAGGTGGCCTAGATCCAAGTGTTGACGTCGTGAGTAATAAGAGCCTCGCGGCCTTCGCGATCGTCCCAAGAAGTGCGAGGGCGATGACTCTTGAATGGGGAGGCAAAGGGAAAAGGAAGTGAAATGCAAAGGCGTGAAAGGGTTGAAAGGGTCGAGTCGAGATGGCAAGGTTCAAGTTCCGGAGATGCAAGCAGGCCCGCACCAGCAACCAGAAGATGTACGCACGCACGCACGCACGTGTGATTGGCAGCGGATTGATGACAGAGAATCACACCAGCAGCTCCATCCCGCCTAGCAGCCCACTGGCACTCACTAACCACGAGTATCAGGGACTCTGTATTACTCACCTGGAATCCAGCATCATCTGCCGTCTACTGGTGCCAGTTGACCAATCCACAGGCAGCTTACAGGACCAATGCCAACGCCCGCTGCCCTGGACGCCCTGTATCGGGGCCGGAAGATCCATGATGCAGGCAGTGAACCAGCTTCTCCGCTGTTAAGGCATCAAGCATGTGGGTGGGCAGAATGGAGGCGAAAAGTGGAAGCTTCTGCGGTCTTCCACGCCTGCCAGGCTGCCAGTGCCGAGCACCTGAACGCCAGGCAGCGGGGGCAGTACGTGTCGTCAAAGTCGGCCTCTGACTTGCTGGACCCGCATTTGCGGTGCAGTGACGACACAACGTTGAAAGATTTGGGACACGGTCGCCGGAGATGCTCTCAGGTTTTGTCGCGAAGCTGCTTTGAGTGCCCAGGTAGTTAAGCACAAATAAATGCCTGAGTAGATATTGACATGCACGGCCAAAAGTCATCAAACATTCAGAAAGTAACTCCAGAAATTTTCTCTTTCATTATTCGTCCTTCTCAAAGGCATCGTTCAAATAGCTCACAAACACCTCTCTCATTCCATCGCTCGCCATGTTTCCGACGCTCTCGAGCCCAATCCCACCCCGATTCAATCCCACAAAGGCCCTCCGTAATCGCTGCAGCTGCGGCAGTGCAAGCTTCTTTCCCGAGGGCAGATGCACAACCAAATCATCCTTGCCGCTGGCGTTCAAGGGAATCTTGACTTGACCACCGCCGTCTTCACCCTGCTGCTCCAGTATCCTCTTCACCACATCTTGTGTTTCACGTTCCAAGACGTACAGATAATCGCCACTGGCGTCACGGCCACGTTGAATGGTGGACTGGTTTGGCTTGACAATTTTGCGTCCCTCGCCGGCCATGGCATCCCATAAGTCGTCAAAAGTTCGCTTCGTCTGAGCCTCACTATCGTCCCACAGGATAGCGAAGAGCGGTGAGTCCCATCTTGTCATGGGATTTGGCTCCTCGTACCGAAAGACGAGGTTGTCCCAGTTACTTTGCGAATATGGTTCTGCTTCAGGTACTGTACTTTGGGGCGAGAGATCTTCTTTGTTGTTGCTGTTGTTGTCGTCGTCGTCTTGTGACATGTTCTGCTCAGCGCTACCGCCTCTGTCATCTCCGTGGGAGTTCACCCTTTGTAACCTCTCCTCATTGACCTGTCGAGCCTGGTCCACCGAACAGGCAACGCGCAAGATGCAATTGGGTGTCCGCAGAGCTTTTGCCTCGCAATGAAGCTGATATCGCCAGCCTTTGATGTAATTCAAGCCATCCAGAATGACAAAGTCCTTGTCTGACAAAACTCGCTTCACCGCTCCATAAAGAGCTGCTCGGGCGTCCTTCTCGGACGAGTTGGCCGAACGGGTATGTAGGCGCACTGTATCAGGCGAGAGGTCGTATACAGCGCGCGATATCGACAACGAGTCGTCGGAGATTAGGTGAAGTCGATATTTAGCGGGCTCGGTTTCTGCAATTCGCGCGGCCAGGTAGTCGTAGAGTTGCTTTGCGCGGGTGGATTTGCCCGACGTGGGGAGGCCCGAGACGATGATCAACTGCGGGCGAGCGAGCAATGAGCAACAAATTACTGTATGGATATAGACTTTGGCTTGCGCCGGTGGCCGCTGGACAGTTGGGAAAGAATTTCAAGACATACTGGCATCGTGGCCGAGGTGTGGTGCGTCTGGGCGAGGTGAATCGCAACACGTCAAGAGCTCCCAGCCTGAAGTTGACGTACTGTTTTCTTTTGTCTTTTGACTATTGTTTTTTGCCCTTTTCTTTTCTTTTTTCTTATGGTGGCGGCTCAATGGCGGCTCAACAAGATTCGACTGGTTTTGCTGCGGCTGCAAGCAGTGACGAAAAATCCGCCTTGGAATGTGCCGCTGCCGAGGATGGAGTCGGAGCACGCGCTCTCTGTCAGACGCCGGTACTTGGTACTTGAAGTAAGTACTGCATGTGCGAGGCGCATTTATTGGACTGGAAACTGACGTCCCGCCGTAAACCCTTTTAGGCAACTGTTTCGGTACCCACTCACCGTCTGATATGATAATATTGCGTTTTGGTGGCTTGAGGCGTTATCGTCCTACTATTCCATGTTGTTTCTTTTTTGTTTAGCCCAACAGTCACAGCCACCGAGATGCATTTCACTGACAAGTCGACGCAACTGCTGACCGTAAAGCCTTCCCCTTTCAGCGAGCTCCTGTTCCACATTCTGGCACAGCCGTCCTAGTTACGGTCGGGTGGGCCGTGATGAAGCCAGGAAGTCAACGAGGGACGATGGAAAGCGAAGACGACGGCTTGTGGCGATGCGGATGATTTTGAAGCTACGTCTCTAGTTTTTCTTCCCTGGTGTGCCGTAATCCCGGATCCGAACGCAAAATTGGTGAGAGCTGACGTAGATACGTAACGTTGAATTAGTTCTCAGGAGAGAGTTCTGGAGATATAAAGAGCTCCGTGTGTTCGCTGTATTGTGCAACAACTCAGTTCCATCCCCATGAGAATTGCTCAGCATACACCCATCATTCAAGAAAGTTTTGTTCTCATTTTTCACTGAGGCATACATCATTCACATCTTGTTGATTTATTATTACAATTATAATACAACAGACTTTCACCAACCAGCTGTGTGACACGAGGCACAACTTTACAAGAGTCAAATCCCCCCCCTGTTTTCTCTTCGGCAACCATGGCCCAACTCGACACATACGACATCATATCCATTGTTGGACTCCCCATCTATGCCGCCTTCCTCGCATGTGCCGTCTTTCTCTGTGTGAAACATGGCTTATCCAGATCCGCAGGCTGGTATTTTCTTGTTATTCTCTCCATTTCGCGCCTCATCAGCTTCGGCATGCGTCTCGCCCTCGTGAACGACCCGACCAACATGAGCCTTTGGTCGGGCTGGTCGATCATCAACAGTTTGGGCCTGGCACCTCTGATTCTTCTGCTTCTGGCTCTTCTCATGCGTGTATTCGAATCCATAAATCGCCAGGGTCATGTCGTCCTCAAGCCCTTGCATCAGCGCCTCATCCAAGCAGTGGTCCTGGTTGCCCTCATTCTCGGCATTGTGGGTGGCACAAACTCTTCCTATTCCACCGAGAATGGCGTCGTCAAGATCAACTTCAACACCTTGACCCAAGCAGGAGTCGGCCTCATGATTGCTGCAGTTGTGGCTCTCTGCGTTGAGGCCGTTGTTGCCTTGAGAAGCCAGGGTTTTGTTGCGCAGGGCGAGCATCGCATCTTGCTGGGCGTTGTGGCGTCCATTCCGTTTCTCATCATGCGAGTCGTTTACTCGTGCTTGACGGCATTTGTGGGCATCACCTCCAATGTGTGGGTTTACCTGTGTCTGAGCATCTTGTCCGAAGCAGCCATCATATTGATGCTGGAGGTATTGGGTCTCAGCCTTAAGAAAGCCCCTAGACAGACAAAGGACGAGAACGACCCAGAAATGGTAGCTGGTCGACAGTAAAACGGCAACAGCATGAATGGTATTGGCACGCTTTCTATCCTCCTTTTTTATTATTATTTTTTTTTCCTTTTCCGTAATTATCATTGTCTGGGTTGTTCTTTACGGCGCTCGTGTATGATAGACTAGTCCCCCTGACTATTGCATAGCGGTTTCGATTGCTCCCTTGGTTGTATTTTTATGCTTTTTAAATCAAAAACAAAGTTGCTTCAAACTTCAATTACTCACTCTAAAATAACGTCCTTTATGTTGTTCAGCCCGAGCAGATTACCGAGGCAGGCCTAAGTCTCTTCCCGTTTCAGTCGTCAACTTGAACACCATGACGCTCTATATGTACAAAGGATCACGGCCTAAGAACTTCAACGCAACATGCCAAATATAAGCGTTGTATATTACTTAGGTACATATATATGTCCATGTGTATGTATGTACTTTCGTACACGTTGATATTCCAAGTCCAGACATCTTTCCAACACGCACTAGGTCAAGCAGGGTATCAGCCATTCTAGTCGCCCCACACCCCAGCCCAACCACTCTTGTCGACATCCCACGATGTGTGCAACACCAACATCCATCCATCCATCCGCCTTCTTCCCTCCCCTATCCTCCTCCCTCCGTCAACATCCTCCCTCCGAACCCCTCCTCACCCGGTCAATTGCCGTCGCCTTAGCATCGACAATCAAACCCGCCTCTTAGAAAACCCTTCCGCCGTTGCGCTTACACCGCGCACCGCACCCAACGACAGCACAAGATGGCGATCCCCATGGAACGACTGGGCGGACGAGGTAAACACTTTTTTCCAATCCACGCCCCCTCGATCTGAAAGGCGCATCTTTTTGCCTCGCATAACTTTGTTTTTTATGTCGGCATCACCCCAAGTAACATTCATAAAAAAAAACCATAAGCCTTTCACGCAGCCGACAATGACGACGTGGAGCGCGAATACGACCGACTCCGTGACCAGGCTCGTCTGGAGAATGATAAGGCTCATGAGGCCTCGCAACGGGTGCGTCAGAGTTTTTATTTATGCGACGGGGAATATCTTATATATAAACACATACAAATATGCGCATAATTTGTATATTAATATTCTCCCCCCCCCCCCCCTCTCTCTTCGGGAACTACGCCGCCCAAACCATGACGAAACACATATTTCTCATACTCCTCCATGTGTATATATGTACACATACAAGCCAGGCTAACCATGATTTCTTCTTGCCCTCCGCTTGATATATAGTCCCAACAAGCCTTCCGGGCCAACAACCACGATGACTCGCAAAAGTACTCGCGTGAATCCAAGCAGCACTACGCCAAACGAGACGACTACAACCGCCAAGCAGCAGAGTACATCTTCCGGGAGAACAACGCGCCCGGGAGGGTGGACCAGGACGCGGTGGATCTGCACGGGCTGTATGTGGAGGAGGCGGAGCGGGTTCTGGAGCAGCGCATCCGGGCGGACCAGGCGCGCGGGCTGGAGCATCTGCATGCGATTGTGGGAAAGGGGAATCACTCGACGGGGCATGTGCAGAAGATCAAGCCCAAGGTGGAGGAGCTGTGTCGGGAGTTGGGGCTGAAGTACCGGACTGAGGAGAATGCTGGGAGGATATACATTAATCTGCAGGGCGGGGAGCCTTTGCAGGCTGGGCAGCAGCAGCATGGGGGTCAATATTATGGTGGGCAGCAGCAGCAGCAGCAGCATGGTGGACAACATCACGGAGGCCAGCAGCAGCAGCAGGGCCAGCAGGGCCAGCAGCAGAATGAGATGGAGGAGTTGGTGGTCAAGTTACTGCCCAAGATTCTCAAGAAGCTGGAAAAGGCATGCTGCACGGTCATGTAAGTGAGCGAGGACCCTTTTCCATTTCTTTTCTGTGCCATTGCTTTTTTTTTTGTTTTTTCTTGGTTGTTTCCTCCTGTTTTATACATGTACAACAAAGGGCGTTTCGGCCTGATTTTGTGTTATTACTATTTATTTTTGGAGATTCTTTTTGGACAAGATAGATACCACAGCGGGGAAGGTCTTTGTAAATATATAGCATCGTGCATGCGATTCACGCGGATCGCTCGCTCAGGAGGGCCTCGGGAGCGGATTTATGTACTTAGTATGTAGGTAGGTAGATACATATGTATATGCTCAACTGCAAGATCAGTTGTTGACATTTAGGAAATTGATGGTGCAGCATGACCACTTTGAGTGAAACTACAGTACGCGGCAGTGCCCTCGCCTCGAAATCTGTTCTTCATCCCCTTTTCGGGCCAGCCTTCTCTCAAGGACTTCCCCAGGAGGAAGCGCCGGGATGGTTCTCCACGAAATGTACGTCTGAGAGACGACAGCCAGCGTGGTAGAAGGCAGCAAATGTTGTCGACAAATACAAGGGAGCTACAAGCGGACTACTGCCTGGTCTGTTCGTATGTATGTAAGTGTGTTCCCCCCCCCCCTGCTGTGCTATTGGAGTTGCGTTGTATCTTGTATCAATATGAGATGTGATAATTCGCTCGCCTTGGCCCCTCCACGTGGCTGGGACGAGGCGAGAGAGCAGCGCACACACATACATACAACACACAGACGCAACCTGTATCCAGATCTATGCTGCTCACAATAACAGTGACAAGCCCGGGATCAATCAAGCAAGCAGAGGCTGAACACATTGCGTGTCGCCTCCATGATTTGAAAGGGACGAGTTTTGCGTCATTGTGCTAGCCCCCTATTTGCAACCAATGCGACTGTTCGCAACACCAAACTTGGCCTGTGAAACAAGGACGGGGGGACGGGGCATAATGAGCAGTGAGCAGTGAGCACAAGGATACAAGAAAGAGCACAAGAGTAAAATGACGAGTGCGCGATTGGCCGAACGGCGTGCTTGTTGCAATGCGCAAAGAGAGCGTCGGGTCTGGCGGAAGCCGAGAATGCTTCTGGAAGGCGTCGAAAACGGCTGGCAGCACTGAAATTTGTCTCCGTTTCCGTGCACGACCAGCATTATGCATTATTGAAAAGACCAAGAGAGTCGTGTTGTTGCCCCTGTGACCCTGTCGTTCGCCACATTGAGCCCGCCGGCATCCAATAAGTGTGCACCGACCATCTACAACAGTTCTTAACAACGACGAGAGTTTGGAAACGAGACGAACCGAAACGACTATGGTTTCTTTTTTTTTTCCCCTCAAACGCGCCTGAACTCTTGAGGCCGAGCCTGGTCCACTGAGAGCTGGCCATTGAACGAATCCGTCGGCGCGGCAAGCGGGATCTAAGATGCTAATGGCCATGGGTGTCCTTCGTTTCTTCTTCGTCGTCTTCTTTTTTTTTTCCTCTCCTTCTTCATCATGTCGTGCTACATTCTGGCCAGAGCCTGGGAGCAAGTAGCACACCAGACTCTCACATATAGTGGAGCGCTGTCGTCGGCACCCTGATGATCAACAACTGAAACCCCTATTCCGGATTAATCCGCCCAATCTCGGGGTCTCACTTTTTTTTTTTTTTTTTTTTTGAAAACAGTGCACAGATAAAAGAGAGCCCTGTTTATGAGACGGGGCTTGACTCGAATTGTGAATACGAAATACATGGTACACACATATTATATGCTATGTAATACATGCATATGTGTTGTACGTTGTTGACCACATCGTGAAAAAAAGGAGGCGTGCATTCGTGCATTCAAGACCAGAATGCTGGGTGCAGGTGAAGAAAGTCTCTGATCAAGACGGCAGGTGCATGCTTTTATGCCACAGAAACATTGTTTTTCCCTGGGAGTCATGATGGCTGGTCCTGCAGCAAAAAGCTGCCCGGGCCAGAAGGCGTCACTTGGTTTGCAGCGAAAAGAGGTTTTTGGTGGAGGCTGGGCTCATGCAAGCCGGGATGGTGGGGAAATTGCATACTTCCGGTACGGAGTCCAATGAGAATCCCTATTCATCTTTATCCTTGTCAAGTCAATCTTGGAATCGGCTGGCAGCAGGTTTGCTGGCGGCCCAAGAATTGAACATGAATTGAAAACACGACCGTATTGAACTGATCCGACTCTGCATTTCGTAACCCGAGCCGAAAGGTCGTCGGCGGACTTGAAATCATAAATCATACCGGGCATAGAACTGGCTGGTGTGTAAAATTCGTCGCATGAAAATTGTACGTTGTATATATGTAATAGTAGTTATTCGACCATATTTTGATACGAGCATCTGGAAACGACGAGTTCTCGACAAGTATCAGCACCAGAGACCCAAACTCGCCTGACCGCCATCGAATTGGCCGATCCGCCGGGGCCGTCCGCCAAGACCAGCCTCACAGGCTTATCTGGTCTGCCTAAAAGACTCATCATGTATTAGCACATCGATGAGACACGTTCCAGTGACTTGGCTTTTTGGAAAGCGACTGGTGCCTTTGCTGTACTACAGACATGCTGGTCTGTTGCTTTGTCACAAGACTCAAAACCGCACCCACTTTCGCCAACTACCCGCCGTATCCGAAATATGGAGGCTGCTGTTGGTTTGCGGGTGGACAATTAACGACGGGAAGGCGTCTGTTGGCTTGTCTGAGCAGGCGTCCTCGGTAGATTCCATCGTGCACATCGTCGTCATACCGCGCGTGATCCTCTACCTCATTCTCCCTACAGGAGGTACGATGGTGCAGAATGGCTTTTCTCGGCGAAAAAAAAAAGGACATGTGCTACATGTTACCAAATAGATGCTTGCATGGAAATGACGCTGCGCTACAAAATGGTGGCCTCAAGCAAACGCTCCTGGCAAGTCTCTCGTCGTCCGTCAGATTGGCGGAGAAGAGCTCGTCATGGCAACTCAATGGTGAAGCTCTGCGCTATTGTATCAGTTTGTTGATAACATCTGGACATATGCGAGGGACTAGATGGATGACAACAATGCATACAATACATACAGACATACACATCTGTACATATGTATGTACAGACAGACAGACAGACAGACAAACAGACAGATGGGACGCCCATCTCCACTGTTTGCTGAATTGGTTGACCCAAAACATGCAGAGCTGGTAATTTGGTGTTCAGGGCTGGTTGGAGCATAAGCTAACCACGTATGGCGATTGGGTTTTTCGATGATAGAACGTCGACGAGAAGACGGTCGGACACCCTTGTTCTTTTTTTGATCCATCAAGACAAGCGTCCCTGAGCACAAGACCAGCCCCGTTCGGCCGATCAGGGCAACGGATGCTGGACTCAAATCGTGACTGGGCAAAGGTTAATTGGACGCAGCATGATGGAGGACATCTTCTTGTGAGTAAGTAAGGATAAGACTGGGCCATGGGCTGGGGCATGCGAACATGTTTGGACAATTCGGTCTGCACGAGGTGTTCAGCAGAAGAAGATGTTCAGCATCGGGCAGATAGTATTGCAGGAGGGGGGGCGTGTGTGGATGCATCACGCCCATGGAACACCCCCCTGGAATACCCCCCCTGAACTGGCCCCGTGTAATACTCCCCTGGCTCCAGATGCGGCGGCCTGGGCTGGAAATTCATCATTGAATGCTCGTGCACCAGACCAGGCCTTGCCAAACGCGTCTGGACTGTGCTGGACAGTGCGGGACGCCTCCCTTGCGCGGCGGGCATACCCTAGACGCCCTAGACCCGATTTGTCAAGATGCAGAGACTGCGAGCACCCGCCTCGCCTGGTTGAGCCTGGTTGAGCCTGGTTGGTTCGCTGACGCCGCCCGTGCTTCTCCGGCGTGTGTCTCGTCGCTGCTTAGCCTGGCCCGTTGGAGTCCCGCGGTCAGCTCCCAGACCAGAGGCCACCGCATACTAAGTACTGACAGTGTGTCGGTGGTAGGTGCTTCCGAAACTTTTTACACAGCAAATTTGAACGTTGAAATGTTTGGAAATGACCTGAGCCGAATGTCGCACGAGCCATTAATCATGGACGTCTCCACCGACCCCGACAGAGCTTCCAGCCTCAGGCCCTCGCAACTGGCCTGCATGTGCTGGCTGGCTGCTGGTCGCTGGCTGCTGGCTGGTGATTCGCTGCTCTCCGCTTGAGTGCTCACAGTGCTGTCGGCGCTCGCCCACCTCCCCCCCGTTGAACTGACGCAAATTCTAATTCTCCGCTGTCCCAGAAGTGAGCACCGCCCAGCCGTTTTTTCCTTTTCCCATGGGCTGGGGGCTGGCTGGGCCGTTCTCTGTCCCGGCACAGGCCTAGCCTGATTCTATTCTATCGATTGATCTTGGCACTTCTGCTGCTGCAGCCTGCCAGGAGCCCAGGGCGCTCTTCATCAGGTACATGCACAGCCTGACCAATCCCGTCGCTGCCCCGGCAAAGTCCAGTCTCAGCTCGCACCCCCAAACAAGGAGGCGCGAACCAGTACATCCTCCCCCCCCCCCCAAGTGCCTGTACCCGCACGAGTCGTGCCCTCTTCTTGCCTTGTCAAATAATACCAGACCTTGACCCCTTTGGTCCTGCCCATCTTCACTCGCCGAAACCCTCTGGCCATCCAGTCTCTATCCCCTCTTTCTCTTCTCCTCTGCTACCCCATCGTTTGTTGCCTCTTCTCGCTCTCGCCCTCCGGTCGCACCACATCCGTCATCTCGCGGTTGTTTTCCTCGTCTTTGTGCATTGCCTCTCTCTTCTCCCGCCATCCCCCTTGACGCTCACGAGGCCACTTACTGCAGCAACTTCTCAATCGCCGCCACCGTTTCCCCCAGCCACGCAGGCTTGGCCGCGACCACACTCTCTCATCAGCACGGAGCGTCGCTTTCATTTTGTTCAGTCTACCCGTCAACGCTCATCAAAATGGGTTGCGGAATGAGCACCGAAGAAAAGGAGGGCAAGGCCCGGAATGAGGAGATTGAGAACCAGTTGAAGCGAGACAAGATGATGCAGCGCAACGAGATCAAGATGCTGTTACTGGGTATGTTGAAAGGCGACCTCATATTCTTCCAACCACGTCGGGCACGAGACAAGGCCGCCCATTGCCCTACATCGCTCGATCCATCACTCACGGTATACTGACTCGCCTTTTTTCTCTCTTCTTTTTTTGTCGGGACAGGTGCTGGTGAATCGGGCAAGTCGACCATTCTCAAGCAGATGAAATTGATCCATGAGGGAGGCTACTCTCGCGACGAGCGCGAATCTTTCAAGGAAATTATCTTCAGTAATACCGTTCAATCGATGCGTGTCATTCTTGAGGCCATGGAATCCCTCGAGCTTCCACTAGAGGACCAGCGCATGGAATACCACGTCCAGACAATCTTCATGCAGCCAGCTCAGATTGAAGGCGAAGTCTTACCGCCAGAGGTTGGCGGTGCCATCGAGGCCCTGTGGAAGGACCGCGGCGTGCAAGAATGTTTCAAGCGATCCCGCGAATACCAGTTGAATGATTCTGCAAGATAGTAAGCTCCCTCCTCGCCAGACTAGCCGCCCCAGCGCTGGTCCTTTTTCTTGGAAGACAGGAATTTCCGACGTTTATGCTAACTTCTTCCTCTAGTTACTTTGATAATATCACACGTATCGCCGCCCCTGATTATATGCCCAACGATCAGGATGTTTTGCGATCGCGAGTCAAGACGACTGGTATTACCGAGACGACATTCATCATTGGAGATCTCACCTACCGCATGTTCGATGTCGGTGGCCAGCGATCAGAACGAAAGAAGTGGATTCATTGCTTTGAGAACGTCACCACTATTTTATTTCTTGTCGCCATCTCTGAGTACGATCAGCTTCTGTTTGAGGACGAGACTGTCAACCGTATGCAAGAGGCTTTAACACTTTTCGACTCCATTTGCAACTCAAGGTGGTTCATCAAGACATCAATCATTTTGTTCCTTAACAAGATTGATCGATTCAAGGAAAAGTTGCCTGTCAGTCCGATGAAGAATTACTTTCCCGATTACGAGGGCGGTGATGACTATGCTGCCGCTTGCGACTACATTCTCAACCGATTCGTGAGCTTGAATCAGCACGAGACGAAACAAATTTACACACACTTTACATGCGCCACCGATACCACTCAGATTCGATTTGTCATGGCCGCTGTCAATGGTAAGTTTTTTTTTTTTTTTTGGGGGGGGGGGGGGGGTTGCTATCTTGCTATGTTTGTTGTGTAGAATCTTGAATCACGCACACCAGTAGTGTATGCTTGCTAATTTGTTTCATCCTCAGACATCATCATTCAGGAGAATCTCCGGCTCTGCGGCCTCATATGAATGACTTTTATTACTTTTTTTTATGTCTTGAAACACGAATACCCTCAAGCTAGATCACGACCACTTCAGGAGCCACGGAGACGCGGCTCACGAAATTTTTTCCCCCGTTGTGATCGTATCGGCAAAGGCAGGCCACACGAGACTGTCGTGTACCCTTTTTGGCCGTGCGTCTCAACTTTGCATATGAGATTAGTGCCAGGTCGCTGATCCATATGTTTGAACCACCCGACGATTATTTTCCAACCAAGATTTGCAATGCATATTTACGCGTACAGAACCAGGCTAGTGGTGTACTTGACTGTAGCGCCACTCCACTCCTATAGCCGCGAGCAGGGAGAAAAGGTTGAAAGGAGGCTGGCACAAACGGTCGTGGCATCATTTTTTTTTTCCTTATTTATTTGTATCATTGGAGAATTAGGCGCGATGGCCTGCGTCCTGTCGCGCTGGTGGTGGCCATCTACTCTGTCTAATTCCGGAAAGAAGAAATTGTTACTCTTAGTTTTTTTCTCCTTTCATTTCCCCTCCCCCTTCTTTTTTCTTGCTTTTATCCTTGCACTGGCGACACCGTTATATAACGTTCCACTAGACGTGTCTTCGGCAACTGTCCCATCTTCTCCGCCTGTTTCTCTCATCATTTTGAGCTTGTTTTCCCTCGTTTTTCCTGCTTTCTGACTCTCGTTGCAGGCTGTATAGGAGAAGGGTTTTTTTTTTGTTCTATTCTTTTCTTTTCAAGGATTCAAGGACATAAAGGTTTCATCACGAGGACAGAGTGTTGTGCAATGCTTGGAAACTCAGATGCAGAGGCGACGATGTATTAGTAAAGTAAAAAAAGTTTTGTTCAATGCACACTGTTCTTTTGGAATGAAGCAGTCATGGAAACACACCTTGAGGAGTAGGCTATTTCTGCATGCTATGTATTATATTATATGTACGTGCGTGTAAGTGCGTACAGTGCAGTGGGTACATGTACATACATGACGGACACGGCAGTTACCAATTGCCGTGACAAAAAAAGTTTTCAAGATTGAATATTATATCTGCCGAGGAGAGGGTCTCGTCACCCGATGATGTGCATGTGCATGTGTGCATGCATGCTTTGCGTGAATCTTGATTTATGGGGCTGGATATGCGACTCTGGACATGCATGCATATTTCCTACATAGTTTCTACATATTTCCTACAGACTGGATATCGTATATCGTTGTATGCTATGTGCGATGGCATGGCATGCACCATTATTCGGCAGTCCAGTCAGTGTTGCCGGTGATGACTGCATCTGTATTTAAAATGTCCAACGACTATCCCCTTTCTTGGCTCGTTGAGCTGCTAGCAAATGATGTCGTATACCTAAACTGCAACCTGTGTCCTTTTTTTAAAATGTGGCTTTCCGCCAGCAGAGTATGAAGAAAAGAAAAAAAAAGCAAATCAACGTCCGGGACTAGCCATTGCGCCCCGCCGTGCTATCAATTTTGCAAACCAAGAATGAAGAAAATGTTCTTAAAGCTTGAACAGAACTAAAAGAGTATGCATACCAAGTTCAGGTTCAAGATGTGTCCTCCCGATTTTATTGTGCATATCTTCTATCGAAATCATCCTTTTCCAGATTTGTTCGTTGCTCAAACTTGTCCAGTATCTATTATTGGCCTTGTTAGAATATATCTCGATGGTGTAGAACGTGCTCTGCGCATTACAGACTTACATTGCTTAAGAGTGCTCTCGTAAACCAAATCACAAAATCAAATAATGAAACGCCAATCTCGTGGCTGCGCCCCTTCACGCCTTGATATGTTCTTGGCGCAGGATTCCGAAGCATTTCTCACGCGCAAGCGCAAGGCGAGAGACGCGTGCTTTTTATCACTGTTCGGTTCAGCAGCACATGCGTCGGTTGTAACGGCCCTCGTTGTCTAAACGTAGAACTTTGCACAACGTTGCTTTCTCAACTCATAGGCGCCCCAGCGGAACTCTCGTCCATTGAAACGTCCCCTATGTGACCCTGCTGAGCCATGTGGTACCTTTGATCCCTTTGCTGCTCGACTGAGCCTTCTGGAGTCTGCAGATATTCTTGGAGTTCGGCAATCCGCATGCCCAGTTCCTTGGCTGCCGCCTCGATCCTGGCAACATAGCGCTCCTTCTTTGATAGCATCATGGTGTCTCTGATGACGCTGTTGATCATATTTCTAGTATGATCACCCATACTCCATTCACCATCATCTGTGTGATATGATGCCATCACTGACGGCGAATTCGGTGGTGGCATGCTCTGCTGCTGAAAGTTGAGCATCACACCACCAGGCTGAAAAGATGGCGTCTGCACAGTTGGAGTAAACTGCGATTGCTGAGGATGCTGAGGATTGCTGTTGTTCTCTGTTTGAAACAGAATGAGTCAAGTCTACTCGTGAACTGAAAAGCCCACGCAGGGCTAGATACCTCCCTACCTACTAGGTACCTACCTACCTACCCAGGTACCTACAGTAGGAAGTACCTAGGTACTATGTAGGGGGGAAAGTGACTCACCACGAAAGGTACATCTCGAACCACTCGCATTATACCAACAATTAGTGCAACTACCGCACATTTGGCCGTCATACACAACACACTGGGTCCACGGCCCATGTCCCTTGTGACAATTTTTGCACGAACGCGGCGCTACATCACCAGTGACGTGAGCAAATAAGGCCTCGAGATTGCTACGTCTCTCGACATTGAGCTTCTGGTCACGACGTCGTTGCACGGGGTCTCGTCGCGCAGCCTCGTCCGCCAACTTCTTGCAAAGCGTGCCGTCAACCTTGGCGGATGGATACATCTTCAAGATTATATCTGCTGCGGTTTGGGCAGGTGTTAGGGTATCGGATTTTACTAGTACATCATTGTTGTCCAACGATGAATGCCCAGGAGATGCTGTATTGCGTGAAAGCTGATGGTCCTCATCTAAGCGAAATGCTCTTGTGTCGAATGCATTATGCATTGAGGATTGAAGACCAGGAATGGAGGTCGAGCCATGAACACCAGCTCCCGCATTTGTCAGATTTGCTGCACTTTCCGCGTGATCGTTGCTGCCAGAGACTTCCAACTGGCTCATCTGCGCAGCATCACTATTGACATTGTTAATGCCTTGCTGGACAAACTGCTCCAAATGATGACCTTGGGCGGTTCCTGGCAGCGAGGATTGGCAAGTGCCACGACGACCAGCGGGCGCAGGCTTTGTGACCTTGCTGGCTCTGGTCCGCACCGGCATGGCTCTTGGGCCCGCGGACGAGTCCCAATGAAGAGCTTGTGGTGATATGGACGATACTGACAGAGCCTGCGGGAACGGATAATATGGCGATGAAGCAGCTGGCGACAGCTGGCCAAAGTTTGGTGGTCCTGGGAGTTGGTTGTGGTTGGCGTCTTGGGGCGTCGTGTCGCAGCGGCTGGTCCAGCGGCTGTCCATTGTGGGCATCTGATTGGCCCAAAGGCTGGTGTTGGATTGGGCACAACAGCGGCTTTTAGTAGGACATGCCGACCCCAAAGAAGATTCGAAAAAGATGGATAAAAGTTGAACAGTCACATCCGCTCGTGGCAAAGAAAAAACTCGTGGCAGATGGGGATGGGACGGAACAAACAAAGACGAGATGAACAGTGAATTGGAAGCTCGAAGGGTGTTGTTGCATAGAACCGCGAGACCGCGAGACCACGAAACCGCGACGTGGGTGCCTGAGGCGCATAGTGAGAAGAATGTCCCAATGCAGAAGCAGCAACTCACTTCCTGCTCACTTCCTGCTCACTTTGCTTTCCATTTCCTTGGCTCAACAACGTTGACTCCCTCCCTCGCCAGCCTCGCCAGACCTTGGCAAGGGTGCTCACTGCTTGTTCGCATCAACGTCACAGCATCGCGTCAGCAACATGTGCAGTCTGTTGTGCACGTGCCATCATTGATATTCTATTTTCTTCCCAACTACTTACTCGCTTCGAGTTGCCGCAGTTGTCTATCACCGTCTATCTGCTGGCGGATCCCATATCCCAGAGTCCAGATGCTCGGCCCTCCGTGATTTCCTTCCATTGCTGTGCGAACTCCCGCAAACCGCCTTCTCCAGCCATGCTCGCGTCCACAACCTCCTTTGGCAGCTTGTGAGCAGAGTACTGTGGAGTGCTAAAATTGAACGCCGCCGGGTCGTCCTTTTCGATAAGTCTTAGCTCCGGCGATGCATTTGGCTGGTAATCCATCGTTGTGTCATCATCAGTGTCTTCCGCCGCTGTCTCGTCATCACTTGTATACGCATTGTGGTCACCCGTAGGAGATCCGTATAGCGGATGCTTTACTTCTATTTCAAGCAGTTCTTGCCATGAGAATAGAAGTGTGTCGGTGCGTGGAGCCCACGGATTGATATCCATCAGACGAATTCTGCCCAGTCCATCCTCGGCGACGGGGTCTTCAGGGATATATACATCAAAGGTGAAGCTCGCGTCGGGAAATGTGAGCCGCAGCTTCTCTTTGAAGAAAATTGTCATTTTTTTCCACAACTGCGGTCTGAGTCCTTCCAAGAAGGCATAGTAGTTCAAGTCCCGCTGAGTGATGCCAACGAGAGATCGGTGTTTGACGAAGCAACGAAACTCGAGTGCGACATGCGGCGTAAAAAACGGCCGCAAGACCAGAATTGGCGCAAACGGGCGTGAAGGCGGATTCGAGGTGCATCCATCAAAAGCATGATCAAGGTCATGGGAAACGAATGAGGACGACTTGAGAAGCAAGTATACATCATTCGGCGATGTGCATTTCAGCGAGTTTTGGTGCGGCGAAACCCACTTCGCATCCTTTGGTGTCGACCAGTTCAGCTTGGGAGCAACAGCCCCGCCGAGCTCGGCAATGACTTGTTTGATTCTGTTGTGCGTCTCGGGAAATCTTAGATTCGGAGGCAATCGAGGAACCTCGTCCTCTTCTTCCTCATCTGACGAGTCGTCATCTCCCTGTCTCGCTCTAGGGTTGGCAGCCGCGCCAGAGGAATGCCATTCCGGATCCGACGGCGCGACATTTGCGTCCTCTTCCGCCAGCAAGATGCCGTCTTCTTGTAAATAAGCGACGGCAGATTGAGGTAACGGGATGATTCTGGACCGGAGGCAGAAACTTTTATAGTTTGGAAACCATGAGTCGTATGAACAATTCTGGATGTGGTCTTTGCTCACAGGAGGAAAGACGAGCTCCCCACCATCTTGATGGCTTGACTCTGGACCAGGAGGCAGGTGCGGCATGATGTGTTGAGGACCGTAAATGCGTAGTGGAATTGAGCGCTGGATGAGAAGACGCAGACGTGGAAAGACTTGGATTCCTCTAAAGAAAGCCACTTTTCGAAAGCAGGCACTTTGGATTTAAAAAACAGTTCGAGGTCTACCTCAAGTTGCCTCACATGACAAATGGCAGGCCGCCGCACCAACCCCCACCAGTGCCACCACAATCAATTCTGCCGCTTGCTATCGTGACTGCGACAGCTCACCGCCTACCGTATATGGACCCTGCTAGCACTCTTTGTCCATGTTCTTCAACATGGGAATGTTTTCCTTGTTGGTTACAACCACAGTCTTCAATACCGCGGTAACATGTCAGAAAACGTTGGCCTCTCCACTCCCCGAGGCAGTGGCACCTCCGGATATGTGCAGCGAAACCTCGCTCATCTCAAGCCTCGGGATCAGGGAGCCCCATACCCAAAAGACCTAGACAGCTTGCGACACAAGCAACGGCAACCAGACAAAGGCATCCTAGAACACGATCGAAAAAGACAAATTGAGGTCAAGGTCTTTGAATTAAGGGATCAGCTGGAAGAGGAAGAGTAAGTACTCCCTGCGAACAATTGTATCATCGCTTTTTTTCATTGACAAGTTACGATAGGATCGATGACGACGAGATTGACAAGCGATGCGACGACCTACGAGAGAAGCTCACGGCTCAAGCCGAATCCGGAAAAAAAGGTTCTGGTCCTAGAAGGACTTTTAAAGAACATCAGGTACACGAAATGGCTGATGCCAAGATCAAAGAAAGCGAGCGATTGAGGAGGGCTCTCAAGATTAGCTCAGATTACGAAGAAGGCAGTCATTGGAGGCGACAGGAAGAGAGGCTTCGCAATGGCCTGGAGAAGGAAACGGAGGACAAGGAATGAACGACCATCGCAAGTTTCAGTGGAAACAATTAACAATAGAAGAAAGCCATCGGGTACAAAGGTCCCAGGAAACCGAAAAAAAAATAAAAGGCTAGCGCCTCCAAAGAGATGCGCACGTGCAAGAGCGTTGTGGAGGAGTTTTGCAGCTGGGAGAAGAATTGGTCTCCGGGTGTGCAGGAAAATGTTGGTTTATGATGACGTGTAATGAATGCAAATCATGGTTGTTGTACATCAAGGCGTTTAAGGCTGGGAAATGGCGTCGTTTTTGTATCTAGATTGTCTACGACTGTTGTCTTTTGTCTTTTTTTTTTTTTTTTTTTTTTTTTTTTTTTTTTTTTTTTTTTTTTTTTGCCAGACTTGCTATGTGGCATTCGGTGAGTGTGCATCGCCAGGGACATGTATCGCTTTTTTTTTTACTTGGACGGAATGACCAACCGCCAGATTCGATAGCGAGCGCTTTTGCGGTTGCGTGGCCAGGAAATCAGTAGTTTGCACACTCATTTTCGCGTCTTTGCAAGCAGGCATGTTACAGATGTCCGTCTTGGCGTATTTTCATTTTCCGGGCCAGATATTTCGATGCCTATGTAAATCATGCATCGTTTCGGGAATTGCTTAGAATATCTTGTTCCGTGCAAAGCCATTGGTTCATGTTGGCTGAAGTTGGAGTACGCAAACATGCAGCAACGGATTTTTGAACATGCAGCAGCATCTAAACCCAAAACGGAAGAGGTACCTATACACTTATTTTTCACTG
>SRPT01000145.1:0-48243 GCA_018360205.1 Claviceps digitariae
GGGGGGGGGGGGGGGGATTTGTTGTTTGTTATTTGCTTTTGCACTGCTCGGTTCGTCCGTGGGACAACGCACCTGATCGGGGTCAATCGAAGTAAGGGCATTTGAGCCAGCAACAGCGATTTCTTTTGACGGTGCCATGATTGCTGTCGGAGGAGAAAATGGTGTATGGGAAGTCCTGCAGCCTAGTTCTGGGGGAAGACCACTTCCCAAGAGTTGAGAGATGAAACCTAGTTTTTTAGGCGGTGGCGGTGGGCAGTATCTTTTCTTTTTGATCCGATAGTAGGCCCGCTTTTTTTCTGCGCCCGGAACGTGCTCGTCGGCGGACGGTGGGAGACAGCGACCGCCGGTGGGCTCCATTGGCCACGGTCCGGTCCGGCGACCGTTGCTCCACATTGAACTTCGGCAAACGTGTCCCGCGGGCCGTCAAGCGAGACGTAAACGGCTGGTAGAAGAATTCCCTAACTGGCATGAGTAATAAAAGAAGAGAAGGGCTTTGTGGACTTAAATGACTGCGGCCATGCTTCTGTGGGGCGATTATTGCTTGTTGGCGAGGCTTGTCACGCCGTTGACTTTGTTATCTATCTGTTCGCATGGCGTCATTTCACAGATGGGCTGCTGATATGGAGCACGATGAATTGATGGTTGCAGGTTGATTGATGGACGAAGAACCATTGTACTGGGTGACGTGCTCGATATGCTCGACAATTTCATTCAGCGCCAGATGTGTTACATCTCAAGTCTAGCCTGCTGGAGCTGTGCTCCGTTAGATGAAGCACGACTTGCACGAACATGCTACTGGGGGATGCCCATCTGGGGAGTCGTCACAAACAACCAGCCACCCCAGCACCAAAGCTCTGGCAAAGCATCCAAGTCAAACGAGAAGAATAGAGAAATTGCCAGAAAATAAATCTGGCCTCATTTGATACAAAATTTCCACATTTTAAAGACTGTGGCTCCATGACGAACGATCTGCAGGGTAGTCGTGCCGTCATGGGCGCGGGGAAGTGGGCACCACGACGATTTTGACGTAATTGTGTTTGGGATGTCTCCCCTCGAGCTACGCGAGAAGGTAGATGACGACTAGAGGAGGGGGAATTGCCCGAGCCTATGAAAAGATGAAAAAAAAAAAAAAAAGAACAAACCGTGTCTGCACAAGGCCAACTTGTGCGACCCAGCTTACATACAACAAAACGCGAACTCGAAGCGGTGCCGCACTGCACCCGCCTTTCACTGTCGAAAGCGCCGACCGGGCGGCAAACAATCACACCAGAGTACCTTTCCCCTCACTACGACGAGCGCGTATCGAGTCCCTGCGGCTATGTTTGGTTGGATGCACATGGGAGATGAGGAGAATGCAAGCTCTCTGCAGACGTCAGTGGGCCAGGAAGGATTTTCGTTTGCGCGCGCGTGTGTGTCGGTGTGTGGGTGTGTGGGTGGCTTTTTTTTTTTTTTAGAAAAAGGAAAAGTTTTTTTTTTTTTTTTTTTTTAAAAAAAAGCACATGGGATCAAGTGGAATGAGTGGTCAAAGGTTTGGGGGCGACGGGCACCATGGCTTGTTCGATTGGAAAGTGATCAATTACAGACGCGACGGCGGTGGAGACGTGTTTCTGGGACTGGACCAGACCAGGCCAGACCAGGCCAGACCAGACGTTTCAATGCTGGATCGAATGTGTGTGTGTGTGTTTTTTTTTTTTTTTTTTTTTTTTAAACCAAGGGGCGGCGCCAGTCTGGTGCATGTGCCGTCCGTCGCTCGCGCGCTACAGTGCAGTGCAGGGCAGGCAGTGCCTGGCGGGCTCATTGGCACTCATTGGCACCAGACGAGCTCCGTATCGCTGCAGACAGCCGCCTAACCCGCTGCGGATAGCGCCGTGAGGCGATTGCCCAGACCAGCATGCAAGCAGCATGCAAGCAGCATCCACAAGCCTTATGTATGTACCTACCGTACCGCCTGCACCTGCACACACACGCACACGCACACACGCACACACACGCACACACACACGCCCAACGCCAACGCGATGCGTGCACCCATCGCGTTCGTGTCAGAGCCCACTTCCTACTTCCCGCTTCCCACGCACCTTCCCACTTTCCCTCCTTCCCACTTCACAGCTACGGCCAGGCGTCGACTGTTTAAAATCATTGATGCCTCCTGTTGCTTCATCGCTCGCTCCTTCCTGCTTCTTCACTCTTCGTTTTATTCCTTGTCTGCACTCCAGCCAGCCAGTCAGCCATATCTCCGCCGGCTCCATATCCAACAAAGGCCACAGTCCCCTACCTGCCTGATCGTTGAGCCTGCCAGACAGATATATCGGCGGCCTGCGACTCTCCTGCCATATCCAGCATCCAGCATCCAGCATCACCGCCCGCGTCGGGTGTCGTGCCTCGACTCGAGACTCGGCTTCCGCCCACGAGCCTGCCAGCCTGCCAGAGCGCGTGTTGGAGTTGTATAAGTGGGCTGCCCGTTGGCTGCGGCTACGGCCACGAACCTCTTTACGCGCACCAGCTGGTGCTCTGCCCGCAGAAACGCCCACAGAAACGTCCACAGAAACGGGGATCCATTCTTAGTGCAGACTACCAGCATGATCTTTGCGTCTCTGATTTTCCTTTCCCAACAAGCATAATTTTTGTTCTGCCCCTGGAAAAAGAAAAAAAAAGAAGGAAAGGAAAAGGAAAAGAAAAAAAAAAGAAAAAGAAAAAGACAAACCATGATCAACTCATCGCCGAAACGTGAAATGGATGCCGCGGCGGTCCGCGAAGCCGCGTTGCCTGCTTCTTCTTCTTCTGCTCCTGCTTCCATTTCAACTACTTCAATCCAGGCTCCCTCGACGTCGAACTGCACCTCCGCCGCTGGCACAAAACGGCCCGCACCATCCTTGCTGCCGGCCTTTGAGCCCCTATCGTCGTCGCCAGGACTTCCTCGTCCCGTGAAACGCCAGAACACGGGACAAGCTCATCTCAAATATCCCACACCGGTGCCCACGTCCAGCACGGGCATTCTGTCAAGCTCGCCGCCTCGACCGCACTCTCAGTCTCACCATGGTCTCGCTCGCTCCGCCCTTGGACGCGCTCCTCTTTCCAGTGTGCCGGCTGTCGAGCTTCCCGAAAATGGCCATCTGGTGGCCATGGGCAGATCCTCCAACTCGTCACATTTCCAGCTCTCTGCCAATCGCCTCGTCTCGCGCGTGCACATCCAGGCACGATACATTCCAGCCCCGAGTCCTCTGGAAAGCAACAAGATTGAAGTCATGTGCAATGGCTGGAACGGGCTCAAGTTGCACTGCCAGGGCCGCACGTGGGAGTTGTTCAAGGGAGACAGTTTCACCAGTGAGACCGAGGGCACTGACCTCATCGTTGATGTCTTGGATGCCCGTGTCATGATTCAGTGGCCGAAACGGAGTGCTGCCACGGTCGAGAGCCTCGCCAACCTGTCTGATTCTAGCTGGGACGACTCTCCTCCGCGCTCGCAGTTACGAGGCAATTCGCTGCTGCAGTCGTCTCCTCTGCGGAGAAACACCCGCATCACCTCGCCCGAGAGTCCAACGCCGATTGGTGGCAGCCTCGCCAGCTCACAGCGTCTGCAGGCTCTGCTCCCCAGCGTGGCTGACGCACAAGACGACGGCATCCAAATCTACGAAGACGAGCCCGAGCTCCCAGAGCCAAGGCGGAACAACAACGACAACAACAACACTGTCGATGTTGGTGCCAGCATGGTGACCAATGCCACGGCCAGCTTCTCAAGCGAGTCGAGCGACATCGATGATGAGAATGAGCATCATCCAAACGAGGAAAACGACCCGGTTGTGCACTCCTTCGGCCCCTTTGGCGCCAACATTGCTGGCAGACTAGCTTCGGTTTCGACAAAGTCGCCCAGACGGCGGCCCAAGCCGCTCGGCAGACCTCGACAGCAGCCGCACCATACCTCGTCCAACGAGACCTTGACCACTGCTGATCTGTCTTCTATTCCTTCATCCCCGATCAAGGAGATCAAGGAGACCGTTGCTGATTCCAAACCTTTGGCCTCTTTCCCTGTGGCAGACATCAAGGGGCCGGACGAGCATGTCCCATCATCCCGTTCCTCCTCACCATCATCACCATGTCGTCCTTCCGCTGTACCAGCGTCCACTACCACCACGCCCCCTCCGGAGGAGAAGGACACGCCGACGCCATCCATCGAGGTCGCTCCAGCCGTGATGAACCATGTGATTAACCAGCTGGCATTTTCGCGTCTCGCATCAACCCCCTTGTCCACCATTATGCAAAACCTGCCCAATGAGCACAAGGCGGGATTGAACAAGGACGTTTTGCGCATCACTATAGAAGCAGCACCTTGTATTGGCATAATTCCCCGTCAGGGCAAGGATGCTGCAGGGAAAGCCCTTGAAAGCGAATATTATTACCAACCCGATCAGGACCGTGATCTCCAGCGACGAACCGTCGTCGATGCCATGCGCAAGCCCAGTCTGCGCAACTGCCGAAAGCAGCACAAGGTTCGTCCACTTGCATCTTTCTTATTTTTCCTTTTGCCTTTCTCCTCTTCTGTTGCATTCGTCTATCTTGATACCTCTCGGCTGTTCTTCTCGCTCACATTGCCCTTTCTTTCTTTTCTATAGCAATATTACTGGAAGCGTCCTAAAACACCTTAATGTGTACTTGACACATTGCTCATCTTTACCACGAACTTGGCATTTTTCCACAATAATTTTTTATCATTATTCTCGTGGTAGACGGGTCGATGCTCGTTATTCGTGTACATAATAGGCCATCAGGCAACTCGCCTCGCCCGATGACTCAAACACCCCCCTACCCCTCCTTTTTCCCCTTAAATATTCTTTCTCATGCTGTCAGAGACCTCATTGGAGAGGCATCTTGGACGCAGCCCCTCTTGTCTGTTGCATAATTTTGGCGTCCCTGATAGGTGTGGTTCTTCGATGGAGGTTGTTTTTCTTGCACCGCGAGTTCGGTGTAATTGGGTTGAAATGTGTGTACAGATTTGGATTTGTTGTTTTCTGTGGATGCGTACAAGGGAATGTGAGCCCTTGAGCTTTGAGATGTGTGTCTTCTAGGTTTGTTGATGTTTTATTTGTGCAAGGACATGTAGATGACTACTAGGTACCCAGGTAGGTAGCTGGTAGGGTAGCTATATTATTACGAAGGTCTTGTATCAAGCTCCGTGGTGATAGCTGTGAGAAGTCTTGCTACATGTTGACGTACTCGGAGATGTATGACGGTGTATTGGAAATGATGGCACGAGATGATGCTTTCGATTGATGTAGAAAAAAAGAACATGAAAAGAATATATTTTTTTAATCATAACGGTCAATCTCTCTTGTACTCCCACCTCCACGCCACGCCACGCCACGCCAACGCCACGCCACCCACCCCGCCGTGACATACCCCCAAATATCCAGTCCCATCAAGTCCAGCCCCAACGCTTCCTCGTCAACCATTCACCTGTCTGCCTGCCTGCGTGCGTGCGTGCGTCAACTCACGTTGACGATTTCTCTTGAAATAACTTGGACAGAATTGTGAAGTACTGACTGCGCCATGTCTGACACGGGCGCGGGTGCGAAGCGCGGTGACGACGGCGACGGAAACAGAAAAGGTAGCGGCAACGGGAACGGCAATGGCAACGGCAACGGGAAGGGTATTCCTGCTGCTGGGGATAAAGGTATTGGCGGTGTGGTGATTCCAGCACTTACACACTCTTTTCAATAACAAAAAACACACCAAAACCCACAAAAAAATAATAATAAAAAGAGATTAATAAATAAAACAAAATAAAACAAAACAAAACAAAATAAAACAAAACAAAATAAAATAAAATAAAATAAAATAAAATAAAACAAAATAAAATAAAATAAAATAAAACAAAACAAAATAAAATAAAACAAATAAAATAAAAAAACAAAATAAAAATAAATTAAATAAAAAAATCCCCATTCAAACATGACGTTGACAATAATAACAATAACATAAAAATAGCCCGCTCTCAAAACCCCTCCATCATGGCCACCACCACAGACTGGAAACCCTCCCTCGATCGGCGCCAGTCCTGGAACAAAGAAGAGCAGAAGCACGACTTGCAGATGCGGATGCCGGGCGTGGCGGACGTGCAGGCCGGGCGAGCGGGGGGATTTACCGAAAAGGGCTGAGGGTGTGATTTGCGGTTTGGGATGTGCGGGTTGTGTTTGTGATATTGGTGATGATTTAGGCGTTGGCGATGGCTTCTTTTGAGATTGGTGGGGATGGCTTGTACGTGGCTGCTATAAGGACCTTCTTTTTGTGCCTGTCTGTTGATGGCTGCCTCATTATGCATGTTCTGAATGACTTTCTTTACACATGTCTTGGATGACTTTTAACTTTGTCTGCATTGTTCTTAATAACTTTCTTTATATACACTTTTTATCCAATGCCCTTGATAGTTTTCTATGTATTCATTCATAACGGTCTTTATAGACTACTGAGCGAAACGACTTTGCTTTTATGCATTGTTCTGAGTGACTTTCCTTTTCTTCTGTACATGTTCTTACGAACTGCTTTTTCATGCATTATGCTTCACAACGTTCTTTATAGACATGTTGCTCTGACATATTGCTCTGAATCACTTTCTTTCTACAATGCTCTTGACCCCCCCCTCCCTCTCCCCTTCTGCGTTATTCTTGATACATGTCGTGATAGAATGCTCTGAATGAGTTTTGTAATTGCTCTTCTTCATTATTTTTATTATTCATCACTCTTTATTTTCTTCATCATCATTCTGCACCACTTTTTATCATTCATTCTTTATCATCCATCATCCATCCTTCCCCAGCAGCATCTCAGCAGCATCTCAGCAGCGTCCAGCAGCATCCAGCAGCATCTCAGCAGCATCCAGCAGCATCCAGCAGCGTCTCAGCAGCATCCAAGCAACACAACCCCCGTCCTCGCCTTCCAAACCCGTCATGCCCAACCCCATCATACTCTTCACGGACATGAACTGGCAAGGACCGAAGGACGCACAACCCATGTAGTCACTAATTGATTGCTACGACAGCAGTCACGAGCAGTGAGCTACATACAACCGGGCCCATAGCAACTATGAGAATGCGGCCATTGTGCAGACTCGGTATGGATGATGGAGCGGATCCGGCCAAAAGAATGCTTATCGCTTATATTGCTACCTGAGAAAAAAAAAGAAAAAAAAAAGAATCGGCATTTCCATAATATATAACAGGTAAATAGATCATGCAGCCTGGCACCCACGCGCCAACAAACTCGGAGGAAAGATTCAAGTGTAAAAATAAAAAAAAATAAAAAAAAATAAAAAAACATAAAGGGAGGGCATGTACAAACTTGACGCCCCGAAAATAGTCACACGCAAGAGAAAGAACCAAAAAAAAAAACGCCTTGTCCCTAGCTATTCTCACCGTATGCTTGTCCTCAAAACGTACCACCTCCTGTGGAAAGGAATTCCGCCGCTACGCTCACCGCGTAGGCTGTTCCGGCAACCCACGCAGTGCCAATCATCACTTTGCGGCCCAGACTTCTCTTCTTCTTCTTCTTCTTCCCCGCCTCTACCTCTTGCGCCGGTTCGGCATGCACTGATCGATACTGCGGCGATTCATAGTTGACGTAGCCCGTTGGGCTGGCAAAATTGCTTGCGCCTGAACGACCCCCCATCATATCAATCGGGTTGATGGTGGAACCAGAGGCGTCCTTGAATGCTGTGCCAGGTTGCACCTTGCGAAACACGAGCAAATCTCCACTGCCCGATGCAATTTCGTATCCCTCCGCCTGCAGCGCGCTAAAGTAGGGAAAGAACTTGGACGGGTTTGACACACGAAGTAGCACCTCGGCTGGAGTCGCCGGCGTCGACGTATCGTGGGCTCTAGAGCATGTCTCGGCGACGCTCATCGATTGTGTGCTAGGGTCGTAAGCAAGCACCTTGTACAAGACAGGCTGATCTTCTGACGTAGATTCCATGCCAGACGATATGGCACCAAGTCTCCTCCCCTTATCCTGTCTGCCGTGATTATAATGCCGGACAAATATCGGCCACCCGGTTTTGCCGGCGCAATCGTTCTCCATGTAGCTGAGCTCGAGACCCTGAGGACTTTTGGAATAGGGGTCATCTTCCAAGCGCGTTTTCTCCAAGCGGTTCATTGCAGAAGCAGAGGGTATCGATTTTGTATCAGAGGTACCAGAGAAATGTCGATCCAGGCCTGGTTGCAATTTCAAAGCTCCATCCGCCTTCTCGCTTGGAAAGCTCTCATCCATGGAGGAGAAATCGGCCTCTTCCTTGTCGCAGCCAAGCGCGCTGCTGGCTTTGTCAGCCTGAGCATCAGTAGCGATATCGCTGGCCCTCTGCAGCACATCTCTTCGAATCTCCGCCGCTGTCTGGGGCTCTACCTCCACGGGCTTGCCATCGAGCTCAGTATGCATGACCGGTTTGTAGGCGCCGAGGTCATCGTAGGCCTTGGACGCTTCCTCGGGATGCACTGGGTACTTTTTGTCAAAAGAGTCAAAGGCATCGGTTCGGTACTTGTCAAGATCTTGATAGTTCTTGGTGAGTTCTTCCGGATGAACATAGGTAGTCTTGTCAGGTTCTTCATACCCGGCAGATTGGTACTTGTGAAGATCGTCGTACTGCTTGGAAGCGACTTCAGGATGAATACGCTCCTCTGCGGGCCCGGCATTCGGAAATGCATCGTACTTTCGCAAGTCTTTGTACTGCTTCGAGGCCTCCTCTGGGTGGATTCGCGGAGTCGTAGGACCAGAGTTGGGGAACTGCGAGTAAAGGTGCAAGTCTTGGTAGTTCTTGGAGAGCTCTTCTGGTGTAAGCTTTTGAAGACCATCAGGTTCGTTCCACTTGACAGGCCCATACTTGTCCAAGTCATTGTAGTCTCTGGCTGGGTCGGCCGCCAAAGCATCCTCGTCCACCACCTTGGCGCCAATGGGTTCCGCCCTTGGAGTGGCATCTTGTTGAGCCGCCTCGTGAGCCTCAAGCAGCGCATCTGGGGCCACAAATGGCTTGCTATACGTACTCAGATCATCGTATTGCTTTGATAACTCTTCCGGTGTAAGCTTTTGAAGTCCATCGGGCTCATTCCACTGCACAGGGCCGTATTTGTCGAGATCATCGTAGTTCTTGGACAATTCTTCCGGAGTTGGTGCGGGCAGTCCGTCGGGTTCATTCCATGTCGCAGGTCCGTACTTGTGGAGGTCGTCATAATTCTTGGAGAGCTCTTCGGGCGTTTGCTCGCGCAAGCCATCAGGCTCATTCCACTCCACAGGCTTGTACTTCTGCAGATCGTCATAGCGAGGCCCAGATGACTCGACGCCAGTGACATCGTTTGACGTATCAGACGAGGCATATTTGTCCAGGTCTTGGTATTTTTTCGACTGTTCCTCTGGTGTGAGCCCAGGAAGACCGTCGGGCTCGTTCCATGTCACAGGCTTGTACTTGTTCAGATCGGTGTAGTCTTTCGACGCTTCTTCAGCAGTGGCTTGTCGCGGTGCATTTGGGTCATCAAACTTGACAGGACTGTAGTCCTGCATCTCTGAGGCTGTCGCAGCGAATTGACTCGATACACTCGAGCTGGCAAAATCAGTGTTTTGGACGGATGTTGTTGCGCGCAAGACGTCATCGGCAGTGACTTGTGCAGACTTATTGCCCTTCAAGTATTTGCGAATGTTACTGAGTGGAGACCAGTGTGCAGAATCAGATTGATGAGAGGAATTATGTTGTTTTTGGGCATTGAACAAATGATCGATGGCTTCACGCTCAACATCCTCAATGTTTCTGCCTGGACGCAAGCCGCCCGAGAGCTCATCGGACCAGGATTTGATGTCTTTAATATCGATGTACTTTGAGGTCGCTGTGCTGGCGGGGCTGTTGGCGGAGATATGGGCAAATGCCGTCTTCACGACAGCCCGCACATGATGGTATCTGGTCTTGTCGTTACAAGAGAGCTTGCGATTTGACCATTGCATACATCGATGCTTTTGCGGGTCAAGTCGGCGACAAGCGTGATGCCACCCATCACCATGACCACGACCATGTCGAGCCCAGGCACCGAAGCAAAATGCTCTACATTGATGATGTCTTGTGGAAAGTAAAACGGCGGTAGATGGAGCCAAGAGCTGACTAGTTCGGGCTGCACGGCGCGAAGCCAATGTCAAGCCCGCGACGCGAGACGAGTTACCGTTGGGCAACATGCTTTACGTGTGGCTAGATGGCGCCTCGAAGATGAGTACCCAGGGGCTTTTGACTCTAATCTCTTGCTTGTCCCTGCTCGGCGAAAAGCCAATCACGGCAAGTGTCAGTCGTGTTGTCGCCCAGGCATCTGCTGCCAGAAGTGATTCCAATCTGGCTTGATGTTGCCAACAGAACGTGGTTCGACCGTGGCGAGGGAGGAGAAGGGAAAAAGGAAAAGGGCAAAAGAAAGAAGAGAGAACGGAAGAAGGAAGAGAAGAACGTACCACGCACGACACAGACAATGTCGACACCGGCTTGAGCAGCCGAGAGTCAAATGAACTGGCTTGAGCGCTCAACAGAGGCCAGCCGCCACATGTGACTAGAATCGTCGAGGCAGGCCGAGCGGAGGCCGAGTGGTGCTGCTGGTGGGTGGCCTGCGATGCGATGCGGGGCGGGAGAATGGTGGTTGATGTCTGGGCCCTGGGAGCGACGACGACGTCAGCGTCCAGGGTGGAGATTTGCAAGGGTCACTGGTCCTGGTCCTGGTCCTGGTCCCGGTCCCGGTCACTGGTCACTGGTCACTGGTCACTGTGGAGGCTGGGAGCACCAAAGACCAAAAGCGCCGTTGCAAGCAAGACGAGACTCCTCTGGAGAGATGGCGGATAGCCGCGGAGATCGGATGCAGGTCTCAACAGGTCTGGTCGCTCGCTGCAAGTGGATGGATGGAAGAATGATGGAGAAGGACCCAAACTGGACCAGACCGTGAAGGAATGGGAATTGATGCCTCGGGCCATTGGGTGGCTCCGCGGACAGCTGTGACCAGACTAGTCGCGAGTGCCGGGCGGGGTTGTGCTGCACACTGTGGAGCTGCCAGCCGCACTAGCATGTCTCAACAAGGGCCTCAGGGGCTTTTCCTGTTCGGACAGGGCCCCGCTTTCCCTCCAGTCTTGCATGCACTGTCATCTGTGTACTGCCAGGAAGAAGGTCCTTTACAAAGACCCTGCTTTTAAATACTGCCCGCCCTCGATCCAAATTGTAATCTGTTCGCCCAACGAAGAGATAAATGAGGGCTTTAGATGATTTTATATATATATATATTTGGCGTCAACAGTCGTAGTAAGAGTAAAAATAAATAAAATAAAATGAAAAAGCACTCATGCTGAGCTCAAACCTCTACGCTGTCTCTTACTTCACGAACTAGAACCTCGAGTCTTTTGATTCCCTCGACAATGTCGTCACTTGTATGCCAAGACCAGCACAATCGTATGCCATTCGAAAAGCCCCTATCGGAGCGCTGCTTGCTCTCTTCGTCTCCCTCGACGGTCATGTTGGTGCCGATGGCGAGCTTGACGTTGTACTTGTCCAATGCTTGCGCCGCCAAATCCGTCACAGGCAGCGTCAGGTCAGAAGGGAGGGTGAGATACGTGAAAAAACCACCCGCAGCCACGGCGTACGATGGATGAATGCTTGTGTCGTCTTCATGGAACACCTCGTAAGGCAGCCTCGTGGGTTCCTTGAAGCCTAGTGGAAGGAGATACGTGGTGATGGCGTCTCGCATGGCGTTGTATCGAGAACGATACGTCGGGATGACGTTGTCGTCGAGATGCGCCTGGAAAGCGCCCGATGCCATCATTTCATCAATCAACGACGCCGTGAAGTGCGAGGGGCTTCCTCCGGATTGTGTGGCCCCGACTGTGGACAAAGCCTGTGCAAACGAAGGAGTTCCTTCGGCCCAACCGGTCCTGACGCCGGGGGCAAGCAGCTTGGAGAAAGAACCGTTACTGACGGCGTTGCCCCAGTCATCCTTGGGCCCACCATCGAGCAAGCGGTCGACATCGACGATCCTGGGCGGGACAGGACCAAGTTCCGACAATTTTGTACCGGGCCGCTCCGGCCAGCGGAGCACATCGTACACATCATCCGTCACGACCAGCGCGTCATATTCTCTGGCAAGACGCACGAGTTGCCGTCTCCGTCGCAACGACATGATCTTGCCGCTTGGGTTCGAAAACGTCGGCACGGCGTAGATAACGTGCTTGTACAGTTTGGGGTACCGCGGATGCGTCTTCGAGGTCGGCCGACTTGGATGCTGCCGCCCAGTATCTCCTTCCATGTCCTCCAGAGATGAGCGCAAGAAGTCGATATCCAGACCCTGCTCGTCTTCTGGCACCCCGCGCAGACGGCCCTCGAAGCCCGCGTCCGTGAAAATGGGACAAGCCAGGAAGTAGCAGGGCTCGACCATCCATATCGCCCTCGTATAGCCCGGCTCGGTGAACTTGGTCAGCATGTTGGCCAGATTGGCTGATGCACCGCTTGTAATGACGATGCGCTCGGCAGAGACGGTTTCATTGTCCTCATCCGGCCCGTAGACGTGGCGCAACCAAGCTGCAATTCTGGCTCTCAGGGGCGCGTAGCCCTCGTCGGGGCCGTAGATAAGAGAGTCTGCACATTTTTCGGCAGAGTGAACGATGGACGAGGCACCTTGCAGCAGGTGAGCGGATGGGAAGAGCGAGGGCGACGGACAGCCGAAGAAAAAGTCGATGAGTTTTGTCGCCGGGCTCGCCATTATGGTTGTAGGAGGAGCAGAGGCGAGAAGGCAATCAGACAATGTCGTCGACGGTCACAAGTCGCAGCATCTCTCACTGCGAATTGGCCAGGACCCGGGGATTTCATGTTGGTTTTGATGGTTTATTGTTGATGTTGGCTGCCTAGAGCGTTTCGAGGTTTGGACCAGTTGAGATTCGAGAAACCGAGACAGCATATGGCGGGCAGCTAGTTGGTGGAGTTTGATGATGACTACGTTGCACTGTGCAGCGACTGTGGTATTTACTGTACAGAGTTGGCCCGTCTGGTTGGCCACATCCTTTATCTGCTCCAGCGCGACATGTTCTCCTCCTCGTTTTCTCACTCCCATCATGCGCCATTCGGAGCAACCTCCGACCACCACCTCATCAATGGCTGTCTGCGTGCCCCAATATATAACTCAATGACTGCAGAACGCACCAGATCGACCCGCATCATGGAGACAAGGACCACAATGCATCGCTCAGCGTCGGAGGGTCCCCCTCTGTCCTCTCTCCATCGCCAAACACGGGCTTGAAGACCACGTCGTAAGACACCCACATGAGATCGAATAGCATGGCCACTCCTCGCGCCAGCCAGGAAGGCAGCTTCCCCGTTTCGTCAGCCAGCGTATGCATCGCTGTCAGGAAAAAGATGAGCAGCGGCGCCCAGCAAAGAAGGAAAACATATTGTCCGATCCTTTGGCTCCATCGCGTTGCTGCATACGCATGCAGGGAGTCGAGGTAATTACGATAACTGGCCGGCAAGTGATGCTCTTCCCCGCCCGTACGCAAAAGAGTCAGATAGCGCAAGCTGGCCTGCGCGTAATTGGGATCCGGTCTCTGTCGTCCATCTAAAAATGGCTGCCACCAGCCCTTTCTGCTCGATTCATCGTCTCTACTGGACGGATAATGCAGTGTCCTCGCATGGAACAGCTTCGGGCCCTCGGCGGGACATGTCTCTTTGGGGCCGATGGGATAGCACGGAACGACAATCTCCTTGTAGCTTGATCCGGCGCCTTCTGTACGCAGAATTGTTCGATAGTCTTGCTGTGTGACTTCGTACACGACTCCGACAAGGCCGCCGTCCCACTCCATATCTTGATGGACAAACTTGCCCCCTTGGTCCCTTTTCTTTTCAGGCACGTTGCGGAATCCGACGTTTGCGAAGCATGGCTCCCGGTACGGGAAACCAGGCAGGTCAAAGGTAAGACGAATGCCAGGCGCCGAGACATTGACCTGCGACAGGGGGCGAATGCCTCTGGTGCCGAGGAACGTCTCGGCGCACATGTTGGAACCATAGGCAAGGTAGAGAACCGAGTCTGCTGTAGAGAATGTTGCACTGGTGATGGCATCCCCAGCCGCGCGTAGCAGGCGCTCCGGCGTGGTCTTGGGAATCGCAGACAACGGCGAACAAGATGCCTTAAGCGGCTGCGGGCGAGTCGAGATAACAAGCTTGTCTAGGGCGGCTGATGCTGCCGATGTTCGTGACTGTGGCGACATGGCAAGTAACTACCTAGTAGGTACTTGGACACCTAGGAGGTATGCAGTAGTGTGCCAGTTTGCACTGTGAAATGTACTACGATGGGTCGGCGATCTTGAACGTGCAGACGACGATGATTGCACGATTGAAGCAACATGCAACATGGAAGTCTCAAATCTGTCCTGGGAGGTGGATTTTACTTCTACTTAAAGGGATCGTCACTACTTGTGCAGACTGGCAGCTGAGCTGACGGAGCAGGAGGCGTCAACGATCGATCAGCTTGTTTGCTGACTACCGTTGTGCTTCGGCCATTCTGACAAATGTAACATATTACGCCGTGCTTACGTATTGGTTCTCTCTTTTTTTCTTTTTACATACAGGCTACGCTTTTGCTCATTCCCTGGAGTCAGATGGCGTCATGCAGTTGATAGGTTTTCTGGCCCGATCAGCCGGCAGGCAGGCAAGTTCGAGGCTCCGACGTCCGCTTGGCACGAGTACCTCCCTCTAGGCTCTCCCTCCTGTGGCGGACTCTGGCGTGACCCAGCAATGGTCCGTTCTTTCCACAACTCCACAAAATCATCATCGCTCCTTCCCAAGTTTCCCTTGAGTCGTGTAAAGATCAGACAGAATGGCCATGGTGACGAAATCCTCGCAGGAACGCAGCACATACGCTCCTTCCTTGTGCACTGCTTCTACCTCGACCAGACGGTTCTTTGCGTTCAATGTTTTGTTTCTGCGGTGTTCCTTTTCTGCAAGAACCAGGGAAGCTCAAGGAAGCTGTGTCCCTGTCGCGTCACATCTGAAGCCTCATTTCTCGTTCTGCCTGCCCAATTTTTGTCAAGCCAAGAAATGCATACACAATGCCACGAAAGAACAACCGGGGTTCGGTCAAGACGCCGCCAACGAGGCAACGCCAACAGAGACAGACAACTCAACTAGGCGAGCTCGACACTACCCCAACCCGGCCTGATGCCTCACCTAGCTTGCTGACCAAGCCAACATCCGCAAATGGTGGTAAAGACCAATCTTTTCGTGAGAATATCGACTCGGATGTATTTGAAGATGGACTAGAAGATGGTGACCTAGTCCAGCTCGCTGATACGCAGGCTGTGTCCAACACCACCGCTGCCAAAGAATTCCCCTGGTCAGAAACTGGCTCTGGCGCTCGACGAAGTTCGTCTGTGTCATCTGACGGCCCATCAAGAGGGTCCTACGGCTATTTTGGTATAGGCAATGTGTTTTCCAGTCCTGCCTCAGGAAGCGATGCACTTCCAGACACAGTGCCTCTTCCCAGGGAGCCGATCCATGATCCATTGCTTGAAGATCACAGGCAGACTCCCATGATTGTCGATTTTTCAGAAACTGCTACCACTGTTCTTCGAAGCTCTCCAATGACAGAAAGCCGTCTTTCGAAGAGCCTAGGGACCTCTTCTCACCGTGATTTCGCGGACAGGGTTTGGGTGGATGATAGCGTCTGTCAAACACCTTCACAGCCGCTATTGATGAATAACAACAAACTCATTGCAGCTAAAAACAATCAATCTACCCAGGCTTCAATGGAAAAATCAGGCAATGCATTTCATCCGTTTGAATCTGCAAGAGCAACAGATATTGATGTCGATGATGTCGATGTCGAATATGTCGGATCTGCCACACAAAAGAGCAGTACTCACCGCTCTGCCGTCGTCAATCTGGCAAATCATTTCATGTCATTAGATGGCGCGGCAGATCGTCTTGACCACGATGAAGGAGACACACTGAAAATGACCCATGTTGCGACTGATGAAAAGAAACAAAAGAAAAAGAGAAAACAGCGCCCGAAGTCACCTCTTCGGTTTGATAACGACACTCAAGTGGTGAAAGATGTCGTCAAGAAGCCAGTACGGAAGAGGACTTGCCAAAAGTCTGCGCGGAAGAAACCCAAGCCGTCGCCTTCTCCATTGAAAGACATTGTGCCACAGGAAGAGGTTGCGCAGCCGTCTCCCAGCGATGTTTTGGTAGAGGCCGCTGAGTGCTTGCCCATGACGAGACGCCGGTCCTTGTCTGTTGAGATGAAGACCGCTATGCACGAAAATGAAGATAGCTTAAAAATACTCAATCAGCCTCCACCAAACAACATGGAGGACCCCATCCACGATAATCCAACAGGCATATCATCCAATCTCCAGAAAGTGATCATTATGGACATTTCAGAAGAAATCGAGGCAGAAAGTTACTTGGAATCTCCAGCTTCATCCGGGGTCAAAACTGGCATGTCCGAGAGTAATTCACCTTGCACGCCCCCAACGACGTCGACTGAAATCCGAGACAACGAGACCAAAGTGTACGTACCTGTTGCCAAAGACTCGACCAGACGACAGAATTTGGAGAATTTGGCAGCCTCGCTCCAGACTGATAAGGAGGAGGACGAAGGGGGTTTCGCGCAGAAACAACAACGTAGAGCCAAACCTCACTCTTCTGTACAACAGCACAATGTCCCAGGATCGAGCGGGCTGGCCTGTGTTAATGCATTGAGGACTGTTCATGACCAACATGGCAAACATTCCAGCGCAAGCAAACGTACTAATGACGGCAAACTTAATCTTGCTGGAGTGCGGCGCAGTCGACATATCAGTATCAGCGGACGGGGAAGTCCAATACGCCTTTCTCACTGTGAAAACAATGCTGTCAATCTAATGCCAACAGGATTTTCTGCGTCTGAAGTTTGGGGCGATGCAGGTCGCATAGATTGTCTTCAGCAAGCAGTGTCAAATGCCGCTCGACATGAGTCAACCAGATCAAACAAGAATGCGCCACAAGAGCCCACCTTCTCGGGAGCTCTTGAGATTGAACCTCCGAAGGCTGTATCGACATTGGGGTTCAGAGACCATCCTGGACCAAGGCGATCAATTTTATCCGAGCTCAAAAAGGAGAATGTCAATCGCCGGGTCGTTAATGGCCAGACCAAGACGCAATTTAGCGGCTCTAGTGATGAAGGAAGGCAACGGCTCCATGAGTTGATTGATGTGAGTGAGAAGCCGTTGCAACAATGCAAAACATGGTGATATCTGACCAACGTGCTCTAGGCATGTATGAGACATCTTGATTCGAAGAAAGAATGCATTGCCAAGATTGCCGACACATATACCAAAGCTGGAAATCACTGTGTGGAAAAGATTCAGTCTCGCTTCGAAAGAGAGCGTTCTGCAGTGACCCGGCTTGCAACGGAGGACACGGCCAACTTTTCCAAGGTTGCTTTGGATGGAAAGAAGTCGGTGGAAAGGGATAGGGCAAAGAAAGGCCGATTGATGAAGCAGTTTAAACAGGCTGTTTCTGCACGGGTTGCTTCATACGCTCACGCTTCCGATGCGCTGGATACGCTACATCATGCCATGCTGACCGGGGATGACGCTTGCTTGCCTTTGAGTTCATGATTCGACGCGCAGCACGACAGCGAAATTCTTTGATGCATATGGGATTTAGAAGGAGATTTTGCTGTCTTTATGTGGAGCCAATTACCAGTGGGTGAGATTTGAATGCCTAGGTACTTTGCTTGCATGCAAGTCAATGACGATGTATCTAGCTCGCCGATATATGAAGCTACGCAGTGTCTTGCTTAATCGGAGTGGAATGATGGTACATGCGAAAGAGGGCGATGCAGTGTCTTGTTCATTTCAGAAGGTTGGAGGGATGGTGGTGGTGGTGTTGATGACTTGGAATCGTGGGGGCAGCAGGTTCGGAGTTGCCAATCTGCTGCAGATCCAGCCAGCCACATGTCGGCATTTGTTGCCCCGGATGTCATGTGAGTTCATGTGACCCCCACAGCCGAGCGCGATGGGGCACGCGGCAGCTGCAATGCCGATTTACGCGGGAGTTGTTTTCCGAGGACGCCGTACATGTAGCGTCGAACGTCATTGTCAGGAATCGGGATCTTGTTCGATCTATTGTCCATGACCTCTATCGATCACAGCGATACTCGGTAACTGCACCCACTGCATGTCTTTGCACTGTATCCGGATGCAAATGTATTCCATGGCTGGTTTAACTTATGTGTAGTGTACTTGGTTGGCTGAGGTTCACTGGCGCATCTTGTTGCAGTCAAGTGTCAGTGACGACGGGCCCCACCCCCAAGCTCTCGCCAAGGCCAAACCTTGCCCGTCTTGCCCGTCTTGCCAGTCTTGTGTCTTGTTTCCACATCGCCTTCTGCGCCCCGCTTTCCACACACATCGCCAACCAGAACCCCCCTCTGATTCTGCATTTTTTTTTCTTTTTCCTCTCTCTTTCTCCCGATGCATCTCCATCCTTCACGGCCTGTCCTTCATCGACTAGGCGACACAGCTGGCCCAGCTCCGGCGGACGCTTCTACTTCCACGCTCTCTCTTCGCCATCTGGGAGCAGCCGTTGAAACGGATCTGACGCTGAAGCAGCAACGAAACCGTCACCCAGCAAGGACTCGACTCGGCCGAGGAAAAATGCCCTTCCGCCAACGCATGGCCCGCCACTTTGGTGATTCGGTACGTGAGACCTACATTTATTGCCCCAAAGTTACTGAGGATTCCTGGAGCTACATATATACCTACCTATGCATGACCTACTCATGACCTACGCATGGTCAAGATGACACCCATGAGCATTTTGACTGTCTACCTACATACCTTAGGTACTCACACATGCTACGTCATCTGCATTTGCGGTGTCTTTTTTGGATTTTCTTCTTTGACTACCTTCTGCTTGCATTTATTCATTCTCAAGTCGCTGCACCATAACCTTGCCTTTGTTTTCCCGTCTTCGTTCTTTCAACAAGTCCTGCGCGGCTGACAAAGCTGCTCTGCTGTTGCTCGAGCCCTGCGCTGACCTGTGCCTTTGTCTTGCAGCTTTCACCAGAAAAGGCCTATCTCAGTTACTATGATGTATTGTTAACTGTGGAGGATATGAAATCACTAAAGAATGATTGGCTTACGGACAATAACATTGCCTTCTGGGAGGAATATTTGGAACGAGAAACACTACCACGCTATCCTCAGGCGCGAATAATACTCTTACGCCCCAGCATGACCTTTCTTCTCATGAAGGAGCCCGATATGCGCCACATCCGTTCCGCACTGCCGGATTTTTCCAGAGTCACCCATGTATTCCTTCCCATCAACGACAACCGTAATGTTGGCGTTGCCGAGGGAGGAAGTCATTGGTCACTTTTACTGGTCTCAATCCTCGATGGTATCGCTTTTCATTACGACTCGCTAGGAGGGGCCAACTATGCGGAGGCCAACCTTGCGAGTCGAAGGATGAGCGAGATATGTGGCAGACCTCTGCGGTTCGTCAACCTCGACGACTCTCCCCAGCAGGAAAATGGCAGCGACTGCGGCGTCTTCGTCTGTCTCTTGATGCGGCACCTACTGGTCAAGCGCCTCCTGAGTGCGAATGCTCGAGAAAAGGTATCCATGAGTATGGCAGGCAAAATGGTCGATAGCAACGGCGGTCGAAAAGAAATGATGCGTATCATCGAGAGCCTTCGCAAGGAAGGCGAACGGAGACGATCGTAAGTCCTTTTTTTTTTTTGTTTATTACGCTTCTATCCCAGAACGCCTCCATGATGAATAGACTGCTTATGCCTGCCACATCATGTCAGGCGGAGCGCCAGCCCCTTTACCAACAACAAGACGCCGCCGCGAATTGAGTAGAGCTCGGCTCGGTATGGTCACTGTTCAACGTTCGACGATGTGTTACGCAAGATGGACCTGGAAAAGTGCGAAACCGATTTGAAGGAACAATCTATGCGGCCAAGTTCTGCCCATCACAAGGCCCTCTCTCGAGTCAAACCTAGATTTTTCGGACGATTAGGCAATGCGGAGATTACAGCATCCAAGAAAATTGTTCCAGTACCCCCAACCGGAGGCTCTGATACATGCAGCACCTCAACGAAATACCAAAGTTCAGATGCTAGTGGAGCGGAGACGTGTACTTCAACCCGAAAAACATCTCCAGTGATGTCTCTCCGTACTCATGATTACCCATATCAGCATAGTCGCAAAATATCGGAATCCTCACAAATTTACCATTCGCACGAACCCGAACTTGGCACTACTGCGGTGCGGGCCAAGAAGCGCATCAAGGCGAGCCTGGAATAGGTTTTCGGTCCGCGTCGACCTACGACTAGACCATTGCAGTCGAGTCGCATGAGCCTGTGAGAACATATGGCCTATGAACACCATGCTCGGTAGTCTTTTTGGGGGGGTGAGGGTAGAGCTTCTTTTTTTCCTTGTTTTGTCGGTTTTTTTTTTCTCATTTGCATTTACTCGGAATCGTTTTGACGCATCTCATTTTTATACCAGCGATTCAGCCTGTTTTGTGCGTGTCTTCTTTTTCCTTTTTTCGTCCTTTTTTTATTTGCACCTGGTACAATTTCTTTCTTTGTCCATTTGATTTTCTCAAGTAATGCAATGCACAGTGTTACTTGATGGCGTTGATTGAGAAACATGGAGGGCGCTTCAGAAGAGCGACGGCGTTGTGATGAATTGAAAAGACAGTTAATGGTCATTTAGGTAGAGTGGTCTACTTGATGACGTCTACGTAGCTATCAGACATGATTGTTTTCATGTGGAATGGTGTTTTGGCGCTGAAAGAAGCCATGGAGCTTAGCTATTACTGCCTTTTATCCGGGGGGGTTTGCAGACAAAAAAGCAAAGGATGCAGAAATGCACAAAAAAAAGGGGGGGCGGAGGGGGGTAGTTGAGGCCCGAGACGTGATGGTTTACCATGATAGCAATAAACTCATGGAACGCGAAACATTTATTTTTGGCCGCACTGCTATTCTTGGCCGCACTGCTACCGATGTAAATGATGGTTGAGGGATCCGAAACGCCATGAACGCCGTTCACCACCGTGCCCGCCATGTTTGAAGCTCGCCAAGGGCATCTCATGTTTGTATGAGACATGATTTTTGTTCATGACGCAGAACAACCAAACCACTGATGCGACAAGCCTTCCTCTTTCTACCTGCCCGAGAATGCCGGGTTCTGCTCCATCGTGGACGATATATACCCTCGTAACGCGGCCCATCGATTCGCAGTCGCCGGGACAGACGAAGCCTGGCCGCTCTTGGTAGAACCACCATCACCAGCCACTTCACCTCCAGAACTGCCCGCATCCCGCGCACCCGACTCGCCACCCCCCATACCAGCAGCCAACGCCGCCATACTCGCCCCAAACCTCTCCATCTCCCCCCTCACCAGCCTCTCCTTCCTCCGCAACGCCCCCTTCTTGCTCACCAGACTGCGCTGCCGCACCTTGCCCGCCAGAATCTCCAGCCCCCCCTCCCCGTGTTCCATCTCGGGCAGCGCCTCCGCCAGTCCCTCCAGCGAAGTCTTGAGCTTGTTGTTGGGTCGTCGTCGCCGTGGTGCTGAGCCGGCGGTGCTGCTGGTGCTGCGCCCGCTGCTCTTGCTCTTGCTCTTGGTGATGCCGGAGGGAGCCGATATGCGGGACACAAAGGACGAGTGCTTCATGAGCCGCTTGTCGCGCTTGGTGGAGAGGAAGTCATCGGTGACGTGGGCGTCTGGGCGGTAGATTTTGGAGGGCAGGAGGGGGTGGATTTGGCCGGTGAGTCTTTGGGATCGGAGGGCGCGGGCGGAGGTGGAGGTGGAGGGGGGGAGGGGGGCCTTTTTTTGATTTTGATTAGCTGGTTTGGTTGACATGGGGGATTTTGTATGCATGTATATATATTTATATATAGTATTCAATGGTGATGGGCTTACCATGTTGCGCGTGGATAGAGACGTGAGGAGTTGTTTGACACTTGGTGGTGAACAAGAAAAGAAAGCCTTGCGGATTTTTGGGGCGTCGTGAATTCCATGCGGCGGCCGCACATGGGTGACTTTTTATTTTTTTAGTGGGGCGTTCTGCTGAGGGGAGTGGGGAGAGGGGGACGGGGCGTTTATTCGCGAACCAGGGTCTTTTTTTGTAGCCTCAACTCTGTTTACGTCTCCTCTGCTCTCGGGTTGCCAACCGTCTTTATGAAATCCATTTTTTGAATATATATCCCATGCGGAGGAATTATGCGCACAACATTCCAGACTCCCATTATTTATTCTTGACGTGTTGCTTGGAATATTCATGTTTTTTTTTTTTTAAATTAAATAACGATGCTACACATGGACATGGACAACATTGATCGTCTCACGAGGGAAATCGCCCAGCGGGAAGCCGAACTCGCGGATTTGAAAGCTCAGCTGGCTGCTTCATTGGAGACGCGCGCAGGAGAGCAGCCCGAGCAGAAGGACGACCAACAAGGGTTACAAGGGCTGACGGAGCAGTGGAAATGGCCTCTTGCGGAGCATGAATATCAGCGGTATGGGCGGCAGATGATTGTCCCGACCTTTGGACTAGATGGTGAGAAGACGAAAAAAAAAAAAAAAAAAAAAAAAAAAAAAAAAAAAAAAAAAAAAAAAAAAAAAAAAAAAAAACCCTCACAATTTCTTACAAAGGCGCCCTTTGTTCCGTCTCGTCACCCATGACTCCCTCTCTCGTCTTCTTGGTTGTCGATATCAAGATATGCTCATTGTACTGACACGCAAATAGCTCAACTCCGGCTGCGAAACGCAAAGGTCCTGCTGGTTGGCGCGGGGGGACTGGGCTGTCCCGCGGCGGCGTACCTTGCCGGCGCGGGGGTTGGGACGCTGGGCCTCGTGGATGGGGATGAGGTGGAGGTGTCGAATCTGCATCGGCAGGTCGCTCATTCTACGGGACGGGTGGGAATGAAGAAGGTGGAGAGTGCTATTACGTTTCTACGCGGGTAAGAAAAAGAATGTGTGGGGGGGGTGAGATGATGAGTCTACGATGTCCTTGTCGCGAGCAAGTATGGAAAAAACGGGACAAGGACACAAAAGAAGGAGAAGGGGTGAAAGTCGAGAAAAGAAAATAAGAAGAAGAAAAAGAAGAAAGAAAGAAAGAAAGAAAGAAAGAAAGAAAGAGGAAAACAAACAAAAAGACAGGCTAACCACCTCGTACAGACTAAACCCGACGATTACCTACAAAGCACACATAGGCCACCTCACCGCGTCCAACGCCCAAGACATCACATCTCAGTACGACGTCGTCCTCGACTGCACCGACCATCCCACCTCCCGCTACCTCATCTCAGACACGTGCGTCCTCCTCGGCAAGCCCCTCGTCTCGGCCTCTGCCTTTCAAACCTCTGGCCAGCTGATTGTCCTGAACACACCTCCCGGACAAGGCCCCTGCTATCGCTGCGTGTTTCCCCAGCCGCCGCCGCCCGACAGCGTCATCGGCTGCGGAGAAGGCGGCATTGTAGGTCCCGTCGTCGGCGTCATGGGCGTGTTGCAGGCCCTGGAGGCGATCAAGCTGATTGCGCGGGGCGACGGCGCCACATCATCGGAAACGGACGCTCCTCCTCCTCCTCCTCCTCCTCCTCGGGAGCAGACGATGTTGCTGTTCAGCAGCGGCAGCATGACAGACGCCCCTTCACCACCATCTTTCCGATCAGTCCGCATGAGGGGCAAGCGTCCGACCTGCTTCGCCTGCGGGGACAACACCATCCTCACGCCAGACTACCTGCGCTCGTCCATCGACTACGTCCAATTCTGCGGCACGCCAGCCAAGCCAGCAGAGTTGCTCAAGCCAGACGAGCGCATCTCCCCCACCGCATATCACCACCTGGTCCAGCAGCGCGGCACGCCCCCTCCCGTGCTGATTGACGTGCGGGACGCGGAACACTTTAGTCTGGCCAGCCTCCCGGGGTCCATCAACGTACCCATCAGGCGCATCATGAGCCACCGCCGTAGCAGCAGCAGCAGCAGCAGCAGCAGCAACCAGTCCTGGCCAGAGGGTTTCCCCGCCGACCTCCCCCCCGATGTGCCCGTCTATCTCGTCTGTCGCGAAGGAAACGATTCGCAAATCGCGGCAACCAAGCTCAAGGAGCTGGGGCTCCATCGCGGGGGGGACAGATTTGTAGGAGATATCGCGGGCGGGTTGCGGGCGTGGAAGAGGAGCGTTGATGGGTCGCTGCCGTTTTTGTAGCGTTTTTATCCTTTTCTTTTTTCTTTACCTTTTTTGTCTTTTTTTTTCTTTTTTTTTTCTTTTTCTCTCGTTTCTCTTTATTGTATATATATATGAAACTTTATTCTTTCTCTTTCAAGCACACACACACACACACACACACACACATATATATATAAAACTGTTTTTTTTTCTCTTTGTATATAGATATATATATATATTTCCTACCGACTTCAAAAACAAATAAGGACAAACACTCAAGATGAACAGAAAATTCACACAGCGATCCCAAATAAACGACATTTATATTAAATTTCTCTTCAGTACCACCAGGACAGCACACCAACATGACATCCCCGTCCACCGATCAAACAACGCACAGCACAGCATGCGCTCGTGAATGCGCAAATGCGCACCACCCCACCGGCAGAATGAAGTTGCTTTTTATTCCTACAATGAATGAGAGTGAGAGAGAGTTTTGGGGGCCGTGATGCGATGCGCAGAAATCCCCCCCACCCCTTTTTTTTCCCTTTTCTTCCGAGACCGCATACCCCGAGATTGTTTTGCACAACGAAAGCTAGACACCGCTCCTGTTTTCCATACTATAAATACATTTCCATTACGCGCTAGCATAACACTCATGCTAGGGGGAGCTGGGTCATCAAATCTTGGTTGACACACAGCCGTGAATGAAGGAGAAGCCAGCCGAGAACGCGAAAGAGTGAAGCAGAGGAAATAAACCAAAAAAAAGAGAGAGAAAGAAAGAAAAGAAAAGAAAAGAAAACGACAAAATTCAGCTTTCAGGTACAAGCATTACACAAAAGCCCGCGTCTTCTTCTTGTTGAATGCGCGTTGGTCCTTGAGCCATTGTCGGTATCCGGAAACGCTTTGAATCTTTTCGCCGTAGAAATCAGGGACTATAGCGTCAGGTTAGCGAGAGGCATGCACTCCTGTTGCACCGGGGTTGTGGAAAGAAGTCCAAGTGGCTTTTTCTTTTCTTTTCTTTTTCCTTGTTTCTTTTTCGTCTCATTTTTCTTCTTCTTTCCGTTCTTCTTCTATGTGTTCATCTCTAAAAGGGGAAAATCCTACCTGGGTTGCTGGCGCTAGAATTGGTAGGATTCACTCGGTGCTTCCTGACGCGGGCAAAGAACTCGCTCTCCTTCTGCATCATCTGGGCCTTGAGGCGATGGTTCATCAGATAAAACACCTGGTTGCCGATGCTGGGGCCGACCAGCCATCCCAGCCCGCCACACGCCAGGGTCATGAGTCCCAGGGTGACAAACGGGTCCAGAGGAATCTGCATGACCAGAGGCTCAGCCATGCCGGTGGACAAGAACATGGCGCCTCCCGCGCCGCCGAGCGCGCCCGTTGTGACGGAGAAGAGGAGCTGGATACGGCGTCGGCGGAGGCGGAGGTTGAAGAAGGAGTCCCAGGTCAGGCTCGACTTGGGTGACGCGGCGGTGGCGGTGGTGGAGGCGGCGGCAGGTGAGGTAGAGCTGGTTGCGAGGCATCGTGCCTGCGTGGCAATGGACATGGGAGAGGTCGCGCGAGCAGCGGGGACGAGTCGAATGATGGACTTGCTCGGATGAAGCGTGACGCTACTGCATTGCCTGACCGAGCTGGCATTTGGGCTGTATCGCAGCGGTAGCGAAGAAGCTCGGGCAAGGCAAGCTGGTCTGGCAACGGTGGGTGTGATGGTGGTGATGGTGGTGGTGGTGGACATGGAGGCTTTCGAGCAGCATCGTGCAACGGCGGCAGTCGGGGTAGACGGTCGCGGCAGGCGCAGGGCCAGAGCTGTGAGAGACGACGACATTGGGCGAGGCTTTGAATCTGTGTGACTGCTCTAGGATAGCATCAACGATGGGGTGTCGGTTGTCAAAGGGACGGGGGCCGGAAGAGATTGGAGGAGAGGTGATGGCTGGGATGTTGCAAAGGAGCTGTTTTTTTTTTGTTCCTTTTTTTTTCTCCCTCATCAATCAATCATCTCCCCAGCCAGCTAGCTGCAGTCTGGTGGTCTGGTGGGTGGGTGGGTGCAATGCATGTGCGGCCAGGCCCAGCAGCTGCAGCCCGTGCCAGTTCCAGCGGGTTCTGGCACCAATGGCAGCGCGGTGAAAGCCACCACCAGCCAGACCATGGCGAGGCTGGGGCGGGGCGCTGCCACGGCCTGGCATTGGTGTCTTAACCAGGCAGCCTGCAGGGGAGACAGCATCGAAATCCCTACCCAGACCAGATAATTACTGCAAGAAAACTATAATTAAGACTTAATTATCCATGTGCTCAAGTCAAAGATTTAGTAAAGAATCACTTAAAGCACAACACGTTAGGCCTAGGTCTGTACCTCTAATTCTTCGTTTCTTTAGCAGCCATTCTCTAGGCAGGTCCTTTCTTATCTTATAAAATGCAAGACCTATGATTGGCCCATCCCTTGCTTAGTCATTCACTACGGGCCGGGGCCCAATCTTATTAAAAAGTGGACTACCCGCCTGCCTGCCTGCCCGCCTCACATCGCAAACGCGACTGTCTGCGCGTTTCATCCTCATCTTTCGTCCTCACTCCCGACTTCCTGTGCGCCGGCCTTGATTGCACGCGAGTTTGTGCCCGAAAACGCGAAGAGCTTCTCATCCGGCGCATTTTTCTATTACCTCGTCTTTCGTCTCCTTCTCTTCACGTCGACGCTGGCTAGCATGCGCACGCACCGCTGAATCCCCCGTGTTGGTCTCCCGTGTCGAATCAACCTGGCAGAGGTGGAAATGCCCCTCATGTTATCAGATGAGCAGCAATGGAGACCATTGGGCAGTCGACTCTTCGCCCAGGCGCAGGGTTACCTATCCCAAAAAAGCCGAATTCACGGTCAAATGTTATAGTGGCCATTCGCCCCCGGCCAAGATATGTTCCCGGCACAGGTCCAGCGTTGCAGCCCTTGCGACTATTGCCGCTCACGGCACCCACAGGATACATTATCGAGCGGATACTACTGCCTTCGCCTGGTCTGGCGGCCGATGGTAGACCACTTCCCAAGCGAATGACGTATATTGTCGGCTGGCATGATCTGCCGGCAGCCAGTCTAATGGTTCCCGCCATGGACGTTCTCGAATATGTCTCGCCCAGAGCCTTGGAGGAATGGGAGGATCAGCTCGAAGGCGAGATGGATGAGCATCGGCAACATCTGGGTCACGAGACGGAACGGCTCGGAAAGGACGTGGCATCTCAAAAGACGAGGCGTCGACCGCCCGCCCATACAGCCATCGAGCAACCTGTGGCGATTGAGTCTGAGTCTGAGCCCGAGCCTGGGCCCGAGCCTGATATTGGGTCTCATACCAAGACTCAAGGCATGAGCTTATCTACGCCAAAGAAGAGAAAGCTGGCCGAATTCGAGGGATTGTCCGACGAGGACAACAGCCCGACGAAGCAGCTCGCTCGAGAGCTGCTCGGCCATAGTGACGGCGCAGAGGATGAGATGCCAGATGTTGTCGACCGTCATAATGGTCAAATCATCATCACAGCGATCGACCGCGGTCTGAAAAAGGAGGACTATATTGATACGACTGGATACAAACGTCCAAGCACCATAACTCCTGTACCTTTGCCGCCCTTGATTACCTACAAACCCAACCATATGAATAGCGGTCCTGGAGCCTCGATTCCGGATCGCACGGTTGTGAGTCTTGGGATGGATCGCTTGTCAGAATCACCCCCCGAAAAGGAGGATTCAGTCGTGTTTTCCATAGAAGGCGGCACGCTCCCCAACGGGCGTGGGTCAATCGCGCGAGCCAACATAGATAGTGTGGTGGTGCCTTTGCTGCCTGTTCAAGGCTTAAATCGGGACCAAGTAAACGGGCGCACATCGACGAGTCAAACACCTGCCACTTCAGCACAGAGACAAAGACAACGTCGTTCCGAGTCATCGGGGTCAAGGAGGAAAAAGCAACCCAGGAAGAATCCACCATCTGAAGCTATGCAAACGACGACCACCACCACGACTCAACAAGTGGACGACACAGCCTGGGAAGTCGAGCGTCTCGAAGATATGGCGCTCTACGATGTTGAGAATCAGGGACTTGTACGCTACTTCCTGGTCCGCTGGGTCGGAGACTGGCCCCCCGAGCAAAACCCATCCTGGGAGCCAGAAGGCAACATCCCGGCTGACCTGGTCCGGAACTTCATGAAATTGGACAAGAAAAAACGAGCAAAGCTTGCTGCCTCACATCAGCGGCCGCCGCCGAACCCTTCGGGATGGGCACTCCAGCGGCGGTACCAATCTGTGAGCGAAGCCTTTGAGGGGAATATCGAGCAGGATGTGGCCTCAACCGCTGTGCTGAATGGGGATTCCGACAACCACTCTCTGGACAATAAGGTGTTCGTCGTGACCGAAGGAGCCCAACATACCGGGCCACAGCGTGCAAAAGAAACGCCCGTTCCGTTACCACCCACGGCGTTTGCATACTGGAGAAGTTGATAGCACAGAGCCTTTATTTTTTTTTTTTCAAATCTCTCTCTTTTCTGGGTTTCCTTTTCTTTCTTTTCTTTTCTTTTCTTTTATTACTCAAGCGGACAACTAAGTATTTCGTTTTACGTGGCTCTTGTTTTTTTCCCCTTCCTTTGGGAACAGAATCCCCCACCATAGCAGGAACTCAAAAGATGATTTATTCGCAGGATGGAATTGCATTATCGTACATGGCGGGTAAGGGGCGAGGGCTTAGGTCCCACATACACATACATACATACATACATAGAGAAGGGGGGCCGCGCCGAGGCAGCATGGTTGGGATATCGGACATTTGGCGTTATTGGGAGAGCGGTATGGGGGTTGTTGTTCATTTTCATTTTAATGAGGCGCTGCAATGGCGAGAGAATAAATTCAATGGGATGATATACCCTAGACAGACGATTGAATTTTTTTTTTCGTAATGCCTCTCTTGTCCGGTTTTCTTCCTTTTCTCTCCTTTTTCTTTTTCTTTTTTTCGCACTCATTTTCCAGGACTTTCGCCCCCGGGAAGTCCGTCTGTGAAATCTGACCACCAGCCCAAGGCAGAAATCATTGGCCTCGAGCATTTGGTGCTAGTGTCTGCTCTGCTCTGCTCTGTTGTGGTACATTATCTCGTAGTTCATATTTTTTGTGCCGTGCTACCTCCATGGCTGTGCTGTCGTTCAGTCCATGCACGTTGGTGCTGATGCTGGTGCTGGTGCGGGATTAGAGTATTCAGTGCGGCCGTCAGGATCTGGGTGTGTAGAGCGTACGTACGATGGTGGTGATAGTTTTTTATGCTATCTACACTTTCTTATTTGTTTTCTCAATTTTCTTCTTCTTTTTCTTAGGCTTATTCTTTTTTCCCCTCTTTTGTCAAGAAAACTCAACAACGTATAATAAAAGATCAATACAAACCAAACAAAGGAAACAAGAAAACAAAACAGAAAGCAAAGTCGCATCATTCGACCACCCACGCGTCCCTTGCACGCATTTTTCAAGAAGAATATGGAAGGAAAAGAACGGAAAGAATGGATAAATGAACGGCTACTGCCGGTTTATTTGGGGTGGCGTCTTCATGCTGTTGCTGCAAGGAATGATCCTTTGATCCTTTGATCTGTTGGGAGTTGGGACAGGGCTATTATTGGATGGGCCGGAGGGGGGCCGGAGGACATGATGTTCGTGCGCAGTTGAATGTCAGTCTTTTGTTGTTCTTCTTCTTTTTGTTGATATGCGTCTCGGTGTTACTGTTGTCTTTGTCTGCGCGCATGCTTATGGCTGAGTGACATTCCAGCTTTGTAAAGTATCTACAAAAAAAAAAAACCCGTCATCTCAGAGCTTGGCTCTGCACATCCGTCCGTCCACATCTACGGTCCAGGCCTCACTTCCTACCCCCTTGAACACGTAAAACACATTCTGAGGATCCCACTTCTTCTTGGTTGCCAGCAATGCTTTGTAATTGGCCCCGAAAAAAGTCTCTTGCCAATGCGGCTCGTTTGTGTCCGCCTCGTTGAGGTAGGCCCCGCTTCCGGGCGTAATGGCTGCGAATTGCGGCACAAACTCGTTCGTCATGCGCTTCTGGTCCGCGAGCATCTTGGCCCAGTCGGTGGGGTCCCAGGGCGTGACGAGCTGGAGCTGAATGAGGGCCTTTCGCCAGGCCGGAAAGACGGCGTTGGAAGGGGTGTGGGGAGGAGCTGCCCAGGAACTGGCCGTGCCGACGGCAATGACGCCCTGGGTCGTGACATTGCGCAAGGCGGCTTGGAGAGACGGGTTGTTCTTTTGTACTGTGCTTCGGGGGATGAGGCGGCCGCCGAACTGGAAGGCCGAGACAGCGAGATGGCCGTTTGGCAGAGGGCCCATGTACCTGTCGTAGTGGTCCCTGTAGGAGAGCGTGGTGAAGGAGCTCCATGCTGGGATAGCCAGATCAGATAGTACCTTCATGAATGGTCCCATGACTGTGTCTCGCACAAACTCGCCAGTAGAGTTGAAAGCTGTGATGGAGCCAATCTGGAAAGCGGCACTGGTCAGGACGTAGCTCAGTGATACGCCGTGGTCGATCATGGCGGGAAGCTGGGCGTGGAACTTGGAGACTGCCTGGTCGAATTTGTCTCGCGTCGTCGACTGCAGGTTGAAGGCGAGGAAGCCTCCGCCGACGCTGCCACCCGGATATGCCCTGACGGTAATGGACGTGACTACGCCAAAAGTACCGCCGCCGCCGCCGCTCAACGCCCAGTACAGGTCGCGGTTGGTCTTGGGCGATGCCTCAACGGTTCGGCCGTCTGCGGTGACGACCTCGTATTTCAACACCTGGTCTGCGGCCATGCCAAAGCTTGTGCTCAACGCAGAGTGTCCGCCTCCCTGAGTGAAGCCGCCAGCAAGACCGACGCTGGGACACTCCCCCGTGATGACGACCAGGTTCTTTGCATTGGCGGCCTCGATGGCCTCAACCCCGAGGACGCCTGCGCCGGCCTGAAGAGCTTGGCCTGTGTACACCTCGTCTGCCCAATCGACAATGTCGGCTTGCTTTAGAGCATGCACCCAGATAGCTAGGCCACCGGCAGCTGTTGAGCGGCCAAAGTAACTACATAGGTACAAGATGCCACGGTGTCAGTTTTTCATCTCCATCATATCAGGCAGTGGAAGTTGAGTGGTAGTGTGGGGAGTCGGATAAGAAGTAGGAGGCCGCAAGAGAATGGAATCGACACGTACTCATGACCCGTGTGGCGCACAGTAATACGAATGTTGTGTTTCCGCGCAAAGACGATGGTCTTGGCAACATGGGCAGAAGAGGTGGCATTGACGGCGTAGGAGACGTAGTTTCCTAGGGTGCATGGCCGTTTCCTGGGCGTAAAAGGGTCGCAGCTTTGGTTGGCAAAGAAGGGGCTCATGATCGAGGACGAAGACTGGATGCTGTTGTATGATGAGTTAATATCTTCCTCACCGTCTCCTATACTTTCTTTCTTTCTCTCTCATATGTCTTGTCTCGATATACACCCCACACCAGCGTTCTATTTTCTCTTATTGGACCTCGTCTGCGCAAGCAGTTGTTCACTGGGAGCAAAAGGCCAAAGAAACTCCATCACACGGCTCCTTTGGTGTTTGAGACTTACTGGAACTGCGGCAGCATCCACTGCTTCTGTACCGCCGCGCATGCTGTCTCATCGTACTTTGGATCATGACACGGCGAGCCCAGCGGCTTTGTGGCAATAAGTTGTCCGTCAACAGAAGAGTTGAATGCATACCAGTCGCTCTTGGATGGCCAAGTCGGATCCCCGGGCAGCACGCGGCAGTTCGCAGGGGAATCTTGGGTACTGTCAACAGCAACGGCGGCCGTGCAATACCAAGCCGTGGCGACGAACAGCGAGAATGCCGTGTTTCTCATGGTCGACTGCTGGTTCTTCTTCTTTTCTTCTTCTTCTTCTGCTTTGACCAAAACAAGCTCGAGAGTCGAGTACTGAGGTAGACTCTACGGGAGGCTACATTTAAAAAGAAACCAACACCGCTCCCCTCAAGCATTCATTACCAATGACAAATACCGACCGCATAGCATAATGCAACACATGAACGGGCCAAGCAGGGAGAAAGGTGACGAGTGCGGGGACACCTGTTACATGACAGGCAGGTGATGTATTACCATGACCGGACTTCAGGATGTGCTGCAAGGGGTTGCTGCAGTGGGTTGCTATTCCAATCGAGAAACTGTGCATGATGTCGCCTTTATACCCAAATAAGTCTGCAGATTGCTGGCGGTTGTCTGTAAAGCATCATTGAGATACTGTGGAAGCTATCGACATGGCAACATTCCATCTCGGGGGATCATAGTCCCGGAAAACTGACTTTCTTTTTCCCCCTCAGCAGAGCGATTTGGGCCGTGGGCAGTGGGTGACGTTGCCCATTCGATATCAGGCTGCATATTGACGCAAACGAGGAGGCCGCAGCAAACAAGGCGCCAAGGGTAGTTATCCGTGAAATTCCTGCAGTCATCTGCTGCAGTGTATTCAAGAGGATGTTTTCAGTATCGCGCTTCCTCCAGTCTCGTGGCTAGAGAGATGGAACTTGGAGTGTCGTTGTGATGGCTTTGGCTTCATTATTATTTTGTGGTCAGAGGATGTCAAGGTGGCGGCGGAAAATGAGCATTGACGATGGTGGCACCGTGGCAGGTTGGCCACAGAATGCGGGGCTGCTGCCAGCTCGACAGCTGGCAGCACCAGTTGACATCTGGCAGGTCCTCGAACGAGTCTAGCGCTTCTTGAGGAATCGCGGTCCCACCAAGCCCGACCACTGACAAGTCACAAGGACCATGTCGTGGCTTCATTTCCACTCCACCCTTTCGCTCCAGACTGCCGAATCGTGGCTTCGGGGAAAAAAGGACATGACAGGGTCGCCCTCGGAGACTAACCTCACGCAGTCTCGATCTCGGCTAGGCCAGCAAGCGAAACATTCAACAAGCAACATGGGTTCCCCGCGCAGTGTCCACTGTCGTATCTGATGTTTCCGCTTCGTGATCCGGTCTCCGTGTTGGTCCAACTCGGCTGTGTCGGCCGAGAATCAACCGCATACATACATACATAGCCTTTGCCTTCCAGCAGGCAACGTCTAGATCCTCGATCCCGCCCGCTCCGCCAACATCCTCCCAGAATCCTTCGCAGCTCCGTCTAGGTGCTGCATGGAAACTGGTCTGGTACGATATCGGATCAATGCACATCCTGGCAAAAACCGACGCTGGGCCGACTCTGGTCCGACGTCGGGGTTTAGTACTGATCAACTGGTGAGTGGCTGGTGGGAATTTCACTTTCAAGTCACAGTGCCGGTGAAAAAAAAAAGAAAGAAAGAAAGAAAGAATTAGGTGTGGTTCACTGCAGCCAGCTAAAGTCATGCTAGCTGTTCTACTTGGGAAATCGAACTCGGATGTCTCTCCTAGGAAAAAGGGGGGAAACCAAACGGGCCTCGTATTTATGTCAAGATGGTGCATATTGGAAGCCACGTTTTCCTGAGACCTCGAGTCTCTGGCTCTACCAAAGGGATTCCCAAAGGGATCGGCGCTGTTCCCGGACCAGCCATACGGCCGAATGCCGGCTCGCGAAACCTCGGCGAAAAAGGACGTTCCTAGCTCAGACAGTCGACCAAATTGTGAAGAAATATTTCGTGACAGGGGATGCAAAAGACACAATCGCCGGCCTCGGCTTTCTCAGTCAGGCCAATGATGTATGGTAAACACGCATTAACGCCTGCCTTGGCTCCCTGGCTGCAGAAACCTTCTTCATGCAGACCAGACAACGGGCCACGTACTCAACGTGTGCATGGAGGGGCGAAATCGCAGCGCAAAGGGGGATTCGAGTTTGGTTTCTAAAGAAGGGTCGGTATCGGGGGAGGGGGGCCGGTCTACCGAGGATGTGCATCTTTGGTATTTTTGGTACTTACCATAGACGCCAACTCCGGCCCCTTGAGTCTCTTGCTGTATCTGTTGCCACCGCCTTTGCGTGCATTGCTTGCATCGTGTCTGGTGCTTTGCGACGGTGTGGCGGCGTTGCCCAACGGCCTCACGTTCACGATTCCCCCGGGTGCGTTTCAAGCCGGGCAGGTGTGCAGCAGATTGTCTCATATCGTGGTCTGCGTTCTCAAACGTATAATAAGGGCTCGGCGCTCCTGGGACAAGTATTTTCTCTTGGATTTGAAGCTGTTTACTTGATTTCTTCCTCAAAGCAAAAGAAAAATAAAGAAATAATAATAATGAGATCATGTTTGCTGCTCGGGATGGCCCTGGTGGCTTTCCCGGCTGCTCGAGCAAATGACGGGACAGCGCTAGCTACTATAGCCAGCTTGCCCAAATGTGCGGTATGTGTCTGATGTCTGTTCACTCTCTGAAAAAAAAACACGCCGTTTTGTTTTGCATAAGTACTAACAAGATGTTTTTCTTTTCCTCAGGTCAGCTGTCTTTTGCCGGTTGTTGCGTCCTCGCCATGCGCCGCCACCAACGTGACGTGTATGTGCAGCAATACGAAATTGCAGAGCGATGTGAAGACTTGCGTTACCAAGGCATGTTCTATCAAAGAAGCATTGAGTAAGCAAGCTCCGGCCCTAAAAATAAAGTTTGCCCATTTTCCCTGCTGATGCCTGGTTTGGTTGATCAAAGACACCAAAAACATTACATCCACGACCTGCGGCGTCCCAAGACGAGACCAGAGCCGAAAATACGTCAGCATATCCAATACCTTTGGCGTCATCACCGCCCTCTTCGTCATCCAGCGATTCGCCTACAAGATCTGGGCCAACCTCGACCTCGGGCTCGACGACTGGTTCACGCTCGTGACGCTGGTCAGCGGCCTGCCGAGCACCATCCTAAACGCCCAGGCCCTGACGCCAAACGGCATCGGCCGCGACATCTGGACCATGACGCCCACTCAGATCACCAACTTCTCCAAGTTCTTCTTCATCATGGAGATTCTATACTTCTTCCAGGTGGCGGCGCTGAAGCTGGCGCTGCTGTTCTTCTACATCCGCATCTTCCCGGCCGTGACGGTGCAGCGGCTCCTCTGGGGGACCATTGCCTTTACGGCCATGTACGGTCTGGTGTTTATATTCGTTGCGTCGCTGCAGTGTCGTCCTGTGCAGTACTTTTGGACGAAGTGGGACGGCGAGCACTCGGGTTCGTGTCTCAACGTGAATGGGCTGGCTTGGTCCAACGCGGTGATTAGTATCCTCCTTGATTGCTGGATGCTGGCCATACCGCTGTGGCAGCTGGCGAGTCTGAATTTGAGTGTGAAGCGCAAGATTGGAGTGGGCATCATGTTTTGCGTGGGTACTTTGTAAGTCCCCCCCCCCTACCACCCTCGTCCACTCGTGTAAGCACTTGTTGTAAAAACACGGATAAAAAAAAGAAAGAAAACGAAAAGAGAGAAAAAAATCAATCAATCAAAAATGGCATAAAAAAAGCCAAAGAAGATCCGTGCTAAGTTACCCTTTCCCACCCCAGCATCACCGTCGTCAGCATCCTCCGCCTCAGATCACTCGTCAAGTTCGGCATCGACACCACCAACCCAACCTGGGACTTTTTCGGCGTGGGCCTCTGGTCTACAATTGAGATCAACATCGGCATCATCTGCACGTGCATGCCCACGGTGCGGCTCTTCCTCGTCCGGCTGTTCCCTCAGCGGCTGGGCACCACGCAGTCCCGGCACATCAAGGTCTCGAGCAACAATAATAGGGGCTCAAAAGACGAGTCTCTCCCAGGTTGATGTTGAGCAGGTGCCGTCGCAGAGGTGTGGATTGAGGAGCCAAGCGACAAAAGGAAAACATGGTTCCGAAACCGGGATGATGACCATGGAGGCGTTTCTGGAGTTTTCGAATTGTCACCGTAACGCGACCACGAGATGAGGTAATGTGTCATGATTTTTTTTTTTTGTTTTGTCAATGTGTCATAGTTTTCAGGGACAGAGCGCACGATAGCACGATACAGCACGTCTTTTGTTAGTTGAATGCCATACCCTGCTGGTGACATTGTTCGCACGCATCTACTATTGCAGGTGTGGAATTGGGACGTTACTCTCAGGTCTCATGATGTCTTTTGTGCTGCTATGGATGTGTAGATGTATGTGTATGTATACATACATATGTATAATGAGTCGGTTCTGCGTTTTAAAACAGGAAATGGGCGAGAATGTATAGTCACTCGTAATACACCGTGTCGTGTTGAATTTTCATCAAAAACCAACCTTTCAATCTTCCCTAAAGTCTGACTAGTCACCCATTGCATCGCAAACACCACCACGTCCCACGCCAAAGGTGATGATGGGCCGTCCCGAGGTGAATATCCCAGATACTCACTCCTCATTCCCGCGAAGCAGAATTTCCGTCGGGGGTAATTAAAAGAAAAGAAAAAAAAAAGCTAATCTTCAAAACAATCATCTTGATCCTACCATCTCGAGCACCACTCCCTCACCGCATCCGCCACAGCCGTCTCCCTCAAGGGACGACACCCGTCCGGCCATCCACAGTCAGCCTCGCAGGGCACCACAATTCCCTTGCATGGCTTGTCGGCCTGGTCCCGGTCCTGGTCCCGCTCAGCGAGCACCCGCCTCCGATGCGCGGCCAGCATGCCGTAGCGCTCCCAGCGGCGCAGATTGATGAGGCCGCGATCCGAAAAGTAGGTGTCCCAGTAGAGTGCCCAGTCTGGGTGGTGCAGCGTGTGGGCCATGTGCAGCTTCAGGTCGTCTTGTTGGGAGATGGTCCAGCAGTGGGGGTGGCGGGTGAGGGTGATGGTGGTGCCGATGATTTTGTAGTGCGTGGGCGGGGGAAGTGTGTTTGTGTTTGTGTTTGTGTTTAGGTGGTGCGTGTGGTGTCGTAGCTCGGCGATGGACATGTCCATGGAGCGGGCGATGATGGCTTCGCGGCGGGAGCGGGACGTGGACACGGACACGGGGGTCGTCATGGGGCACTGTGGGCGCACTGTGTTGTACGGCGGCTGGTCCCATGTGCTCTGGAGGGCGTCGGGGTCAATGTACGGGGTGCATGCGTCCGTGTGTGCTGGGCTGGCCGCGTGGGCGCCGAGACGCAGCAGCTGCGACGAGTCGGCGGCGTACCGCATGTGGTTTGCGCGGGCGTCGTAGCGGATGCATGCACCTGCGCGGGCTTCCCAAAGGAGCTGCTCCGCGCGGTGCGCCTCAAACAGAGACACAAACTCGACCGTCAGGCAGCAGCTCGCGTCGGCGTCTCCTCCTTCTCCTTGTCCTCCTCCTCCGCCGCCGGCCGACTCACCCACGCACTCGACCCGGCTGATGGCCTTGCTCCCCAGCATCCCAATCAGCTGCCACACGGCCCCGACGGGAAACCCCGGCATGCACAGCGCCCGGGTCGCGCCCGCGCTCAACGACCCGTGGGCCCGCTCGTCGAGGTGCCACGATGGCGTCGCGACCAGACATGTCGACACCACGTGGGCCGTTCCGCTGCCATCCCGCAACGCAAGCGGCTGTGCGTGGGCTCGCGATGCAAACTCGGCCGCCGCCTGGGCGTACACGAACTCGACCACGGCCGTCTTGTTCTTCTGGTGGTGTGAGCTGCGGCTCCTGCTCCAGCTCCAGCTCGTGGGGTCGTCTGCCACCAAGACCGAGACGATGCCTCCGTAGCAGCGGCCTACTGCGCGTAGAACCTGCCTCGCATTCGTGTCGGAAGGGAGTGCGCCGAGGACAACGCGACGGCTGGGACATGCGCCGTTGGGGTTGGGGCGCGGCCATGGCATGAACAGGCGGGGGGTTTCCATGGCGAGGACATTGTCATGGTAGCGCAGTGTGTATGAGGCGGTTGGAGCGATGTGCTGTTCTTCTTGGAAACCCAGCTCGATCGATACGTGGTCATGTTGCTCAGGAAGAGCGGGAGCAAGATCCGCATCAGCCCCAGTATCAATCTGAGCATCAGCATCATTATTGGCATCAGCATCGACATCGACACCAGCATCAGCATCGACATTGACACCAGCATCAGCATCGACATCAGCATCAGTATCAGCATCGGCATCAGCATTAGCATCGACATCGGCATCGGCATCGGCGTCAGTATCAACATCAGCATCAGCATCAGCACGACCATCCCCATCCCCATCACCACCACCCCCCAAGCCATAGCCATCGCTCATGGCCCCAAAAATCCGTGCTCGAAGCGCTCCAACCGCAGAGATGCTCGTCTTCAGCGCTTGTCCAACCACCGAGCCAGCTGCGTCCAACACGGCCACAACATCCATGTTCGTATCCGTGTCCGTGTCCGTGTGTGTGGCCCTCGGCCATTTTCGTTCATTGTCGATGAGCGCATTCACCCGTTCCTTTTGCGAGTTTTGCGGGCAAGCCAAGGGAAAAAAAAGAGAGAAAGAGAGAAGGTTTAGACTTGGCTTTTTGAAGATGATGAGATGTAAGGAACACAGAAGAAAAAAACTCACCTGTTTTCCAGCAAAAGCATCGATATCCTGCCTCGTTCGCTCCAGAATGACAGACATGTCGTAGAGCAGGCGGGACAGCTCGGCGAGCTGCGTCGTGCAGATGGGCATGACGGCCATGGGGGTCTACTACCAGAGCGCTCTGATAGTATCTGCAAGGGTTGATGACGTCGACTGTCAGATTCTCGTGCCTGATGTTGTGGTTGGATGGAGTGTGCTCTGAGGGCGCTTTCGAAACTCTTTGGGTGAGAGAGCCCGGTCAAGTATCGCTGCACAGATCTCGCTTCGATTTTTTTTTTTTGCTCGCTTTTAGAGATGAATCCGTGCAGTTCGTTGATGCAAGTGCGTTTTCCTCTTTTAGACGTTGCTGCCGTGTCTTGAACAGTCGCTGCAGCAGAGTTGAAGTAAGAGGCAAAAAAAGGTGAGAGGATGGGCAAAGTGAGCTTGAGCTTCGAGGCCGGCGTAGCGAAACCAGCCCTTGCTTTATTATGCAAAAAATCATCACAGTTAGATCCATCACAGCTAGATTACAAGATCCCTTCTCTCCAGATATTTGTCTCTTTTCTTCTTTCCCTTTGTTGTCTTTGGTGTTGCGCCGAAGCGTGCGCGAGTTTCGCGATGCTCTGGGCTGGGTGCCCCGCTGCACGACTTACACGGGCATGTCGTCGCAGCAGCGCCAAGTGTGCAACAACCAGCCTTGTGCGCACAAGGCCAGCCAGCCTGAAGATGAAGACGACTGGGCTCACCGATGCGTGCGTTTGTCTTTCTCTTTCTCTAAAATATTCTTCTTTTCGTTTTTATTCCAAGTCGACTCTGCACCCCCTGAATGCCGATTCCCGAACCAACGCCGCGCCGCCACTCCATGACCCCCCACGTCCATTGTCCCCCACAACCCACGCCACCTGCACCAGACCCATCTCGGCCTGGCCTGCGACCACACAACATGATTAGACGGACATACGGCCCGCGACACCGGAACCCAGACCGTCACGTCAAAACCTGACTTGCCTTGCATGTGGTCAATTTCAAATGCCATTTTTCAGAAAGCATGGGCACTTTTTCGCATCATGGCGCACAAAATCCTCCAATCACATTCTTCATCCCAGCTTGAGGCTTGCTCCCCCCTGCTGCGCCCCACCACTTGCCGTGCCAGCTTTGGCGCCCGTTTCGAGCTTGTCCAAACATTTTGGCGTTTTTATTACTAAATTTTTCAAAATTGAGCCCCCCAAAAATAAAGAATTCAAGATTTAAAGATAAAAATACAATAAATTTAAATTAGAACCAACGTAAATCTGCTTCACAAAGGCCACCGCGATCGCAATTCCTTCTCTCTGCATACTACTACCGCCCTCTATTGTCAAATGAATCCAACCCGTCGGGACAGACTCCCCCCTTCTTTGAATCGCGACGAAACCTAGAGGGAGCTGCAAAGATGCATGTGTCTTGTTGCATGGCCATTAAATAAACAACCGTCAACCCCGCACATTTCGTTGTTGAATCGCCTTCTCCTCCTCTTCCCTCCCTCTACCTCCTTTCACCCCCTCCCAGCCGGCCCGACACCATCGAACCATGGGCTTCCCCCATCGAACATGGAACTTCAACATTGACCGCTACCTGAATCCGTTTGTGCCGCCGCCGCCATGGAAGTACCTGCCGTACCCGGTCGCATGGTTCCTGGGCCATCGCAAGACGAAGCCTCGCGAGACGGGCAACTTGATGCCCATCTTCTGGGCATCCATTGGTATTTTCGCCGCCATTCTTCTGATCCAGGGGGTGTCCAAGCAGGTTCCGTCCTTTGCGGCCCATGGCGCGCCTCTGATTGTGGGCAGTTTTGTAAGTTGAGGTCCCTTGAGAAAAAAAAAAAAAAAAAGGGGGGGGGGGGTTTACTTTGGGCCTCTGCTCCAAGAAGAAGGAGAATCAAAGCCAACAAGAACGAAAGCACTGATTCAAAAGCCACGTCCATGATGCAAAACAAAAAATAAACCAGGGCGCTGCAGCCGTATTAGAGTTCTACACCATCGAAGCACCACTGGCACAACCCCGAAACGCCCTGGTCGGCCAGTTCATCTCCGCACTGGTGGGAGTCACCGTCGCCAAGCTCTTCCAGCTGAGTGACCGATTCCCAGACACGCAGTGGGTGGGCGGCGCCCTCGCATGTGCCCTGGCGACGGCCCTCATGGCCCTGACCAAGACGGTCCATCCGCCAGCCGGCGCGACGGCCTTGCTGGCCGTGGTGGACACCACCTTGGTGCGAATCGGGTGGTTTCTCCTGCCCGTGGTGATGCTGGGCTGTGCGCTGATGCTGGCGGTGGCGCTGCTGGTGAATAACATTGAGAGACGCTTCCCCATTTACTGGTGGACGCCGGAAGAGTGTGGAAGACGCAGCGGCGGCGGAAGCGGCGGCGATGGTGATGGTGATGGTGATGGTGCTGGTGATAGTAGCAAGGGACGACCACCACCAATCTTGAAGAGACGGCCGTCGGATGAGCTGCAAAAGACGGCGAGCATGTTGGATGACGAGGAGAAGCAGATGGGCGGTTCCGACGAGCACAGCACTGCGGGTGCCGGTACGGGTGCTGATGATGATGATGATGATGATGGTCGTCACGAGCAGAGTTCCTCATTCCACGAGCATGGCTCTCAAGTCAAGACCACCGCGCGGTCGAGGCGCATCATGAATTTCAGAAAAGCCCATCTGCACTTGGGGGAGATTGTCATCCGGAGGGGCGAGGTTGTTGTTCCGCAGCACATGTTTCTCACGCAAGAGGAGGAGCAACTTTTGGAGACGATGAGTTACCGGCTGTAGGGGAAAAAAAGAAAGTAGGCGACGGTGTACAGAGAAAGATGTGTTATAGATTACCAGCATATGTACATGTATATATATATATACATATATATTTCAAGTCATGGTGGGCAAGAAAACATGAACCCGCTATGCTCTACAAACGGTTATGACCATTGCGGACGGCACGTTGATTTCAACAGAATGACGGTGTTGCAGCCCATCATGCTGTATCCTTCACCAGAGGGACAGCGGAGCTGCTTCCTGCCTAATTACTCAAGTAGGTAGGCGATTTGCATCACCAGTCGCGCAGCCAAGTGGCAAAGTGTAGAGTAGGGAGGGAGGGAGAAGCCCAACACGCGGCTTTGCTTCGCTCGTCTTGAAAATAAAATGAATACCAAGGCCGTTTGGGGGATATTGAAAACAACGTCATCTTTGCTAACTCTCCATCTTTCATGTCTTTACATACATGATTCCGGTCATGTCCACAAGAGATGAGTCACTATAAAGTACATGCTCGGATCCATATAACAGGACCTACTAGCACAAGAGTAGGCCGCAAGCTTTGTGCTTTAGAATTCCCTCGTCTCCCCGCCCGGGCCTTCGATTCGCATCTCTCATGAGTAGGCAGCAACATCGGCGGGATCTGACTAGATGGCCGTGTGCGCCTAAGACCGTCCACTTCGTGTGGCATTCCGTTGAGTGCGTTGAGGCGCCAACCGGGTCACCGAGGTGCTCGTATGCCAATCACTGCGGCCGAGTGGTAGATACTTTCTTTACCTTTCATTATACTACACGATAATAAATATCTCAGTAACTTCTTATATTGTATCGAGATATATACCGAATATCATCACTTAGAAGGGGCTTGTGGACTCATGGATGTGTATCCCGTGACCTAGTTGGTGCGTTGCCGCACTCAAGGCCATCGGAATAATGCTCTCGCATGTCTGGCTCCAGACTGTCTCGGCCTAGGCTACGCACCTGCAGAGCAGATGGGATGTCTGCGACGAGAAGAATGTGCACCCGGCCGATGGTGGATATTTGGGCGAAAAGGGGACTGGAATGTGCTGCTGGATGGCACGGGGTGAGAATAAAAATGAAAATAAAAATTGAAAAAAAAAAAAAAAAAAAGTTGGGAAAAAAAAGAAGCAAAGAAAGAGAAAAGCAAACATGAGCTCAGCTGACTTGCTCGGGGTGTAAGTTGTCTCTGAGGAGCATATCGTCATGTGAAGCCTCAGTTCAATGCCTCAGTTCCATGACCCTTCCCCCTCCTCATCACGAACAAGATGATCGTCTCCCCGCCTCCCGTCCCTGGTGTAAATGCTTCCCCTCTTGTCGCAGGCATTTTTTGCCAAGCCATTCATTCAACCACGTCTGCTGACCGGTCTGGTCCGTGAATCAAGGTTCGAGACACCGCCGCGATGGTCCGTTTCACGGTCCACACAAACGTGAATCTGTCTAGACTAGAGGCGCGATATGTAGAAATTCCCTCCTCACGTCACCATCTTGCTGTCTAATGATGCCCTCTCAGGGGCGCGTTGCAACCCCCTCTGCGATGGCAAAAAAAAAAAAAAAATTAAATTTTACAATAACAAATATTTAATAAATCTCCATTCCCGCTATAATCCCTTCTCTAGGCATCCAAGACATTGTCTCACCAGCCCCCCTGCCCCCTGCAGCAATTCTCAAGCCGCATGATGGCGCCGCGGCCAACCTCGCGTCGGGCAAGCATTACTCACTTGTGGGCGCCAGCAAGGAGGGGGGAAAAGGGGGGGGTGGTGCAAAAAGTGAGTTGGCCAATCATGGAGCTGGGTTGCCGGCCAAAATTGCCCGAGTGGGAAAGTTTGGGGTGCTGGTGTGGGTGGTGCGTGCTGCGGGGGGGATGGGACGATGGGTTTTGATGATGATGATAATAAGAAACACTAATAAAAATCATGATCGAGTTAATGGAAATAATAAACGTAATCATAATATAATTGTAAACCCAATAAATTGTGCCGTTACATTCTATCCCTTGTGCTGGGTCAGTTGGGATGAACGGCTGACCATTCACCCCTACTCACACTATACATGTCATCTTTACCGTAGTATGAATGGCGAGGTGGCTTGGTTGACAACGTGGTCCGTACCGAATGCATTGTTGCCGGTCCAATCTCTTCGTGAGGCCTTTCCACGTGCAAGCTGCATTTCACGTTTGAAAAGAAGAAAAGAAAGGAAAAGAAAAGGGAAGAAAAGCCCTTTAGCACGATCAGAAGATAAAGAGGTTAAAAAACAAACTCTCATATCGTTACACCAGGTGTAAATCTTGGTCTCAAAATGGCGCCCCCCACCGACTTTTCCACACATAGTAAGCCGCATAACCAACCACTGTCATCGTGACCGTCTTACACAGGAGCGTCAAGAGCGCATCGTTTGCACTCTGCATCGTGGCATGGATCAAACTCTTGCTCTGCGCTGCAAAGGAAGCCCGGTCGTTGATGTGCGGGAACGGCGCCTCCACCATCTCGCCCGTCTGTTCGTCCCTGACCATCGGGACGGGCAGGTCGAGAAAGGCACACAGCGGGCGGAAACCGTCCTTGACGGAGAATTCGAGGCGCCGGTCGGCGGGAATGGCGTCCCGTACCTGGCGGTACGATTCGTTGAACCAGGCAATGGCCTTGTCCTTTTCGCGGACGTGGTCATAGGGCATGCCGTGCTTCAAGAGCGCCCTGGAAAGACGGACCAAGGCGCGGTGTTCGGGTACAAGGGCCTGGAGGTACAGGTCTCGGAGGATGCCGAGAAGCGAGGACGGCGGCGCCAAGAACTGTTGCACGCTGGCGAGGACACTCGCGTACCATTGCTCGGGGTCGCGGTTCAGGAGCACAATCTTGGCCTCGGGGTAGGCGTCTGCGAGTTGGAGGGTGAAGAGCGCGGCGGGGAGGTCGACGCAGGCCTGGCACTCGCCGAGGATGATATCCCATTCGTCTCGTGTCCAATTCCATTTCTCGTCCTGGCCGGAGGAGGAGGAGGAGGAGGAGGAGGAGGCGGCGGCAGACTTGGCCTCGAGAGCGCGGATCCAGATGTCAGCGTCTGTGTCGAGGTTATCCAAGACATCAACCATGTGGTAGCATTTATACAAGCCGAGCTGGTGAAGGGCGGTGCGGGTGCTCATGGAGCCGGTTCGATGGAGGCCGTGGACGATGACGCGCATGGGCACCTCGCGGGATGGCTTGCCGAGAATGATGAATTTATTCGACATGTTGATATGCTCTTGAGAATTATCCTCTGGGGTGACACTAGAGGACTAAGAATATACAGAAAGAAAAAGAACATAAGAATATAATAAAAGCATAATAACAAGGGGCGTTCTTCTTCGTTATAGCTCGGTACTTGTTGTACTATCCCTCGCTTTAAATACACATGGCTGCTGGTCTTGGGTGCGGGATGGCCCGTCTGCAACTGCCGCCCCTTTTGGTTCGCTTCAACGCTGGTTGGACGGCCTTGAAGCACCCCGAGCTGCATGTCACCACGATGGGTGCAGGACGTCCCGGCATGCATGCAGAGCCCCCGTCTGTTGACTTGTCATACGGGCCATGGATGGCAAACAACGGGAAGGAAATGAGGGAAGGAAAAGGAAAAAGGAAAAAAATTGTTATGGACAGATATGTACGTGCGTCTTGGCCAACGAGAGGGAGCGGTAGGGCAGAGAGTCGGTCAAACCCATAAGACATCAAGTATAACTAACTATGCAAGTATAAAATATGGCGCGCCCATGGCGGAATCTGGGCATGGCTGCGTGAGATGTTGGTGACAATTGATTAACAACTACAAGAATTACTGGGTCCTGTGATATAATACAGCACTGTCACAAAGCCCCATGATAGAGTATGTACATATATATTAGTCCAGTCTAAAGAAATATCAAGACTTGATGCGTGGGCGGACTCAGTCACCAAACAGAGCTTTTCAACCCCTTTCCACACAGCTACGTGAGTAAGCACTACGTACTACGTAATCAGAGGTCAAGATCCCAACGTCTACGAGACCAGACTTGCAGTGGAACGTAATGATGACGCGCAGCAAAGGTTACGCAGCATAGCATTGGACACCTTTTCCGTCCGCATTGGTGCCTGTTGGGACCATCTGCAAGCGAAGAAAAAAAGGAAAAGGAAAAAAAAAAAAGAGTGTTACAATCTATTGCACGGAATATAAGAGGGTCTAACGTATGTACATAATTACGAATGTGATGTGCACATATGTACATTTTATACTATCGCTTTGGTCGTCATAACAGGTCCGGGGACCCGCCCAGTCACGGTTACCTCCAAGGCACGTCAAGGCCTTGTTGTCAGTGGTCAATGCGACTGGACCTTGAGTGACCTCATTTAGCGCCTTTGCGCACTCAAGAGGGCAGCACCCCTCGACCTCCCTCATCCCTTTACCATCATCATTTACCATTATCATTCACCATCATCATTGGCTCCTACAATGTCATCAATGTCATCAGCGACTCCAAGATGACGAGATGACGCGTGCGCAGACTACCAGTACCCAGAACCCCCTCGTCCGAAATCCTGCTGCTCGCTTCCATCTCCCCCGTCATCACCGCACCTGCACGGTTGGGCTCCGATGGACATCAACGATGGGGGCCCGGGGGACCGCTTAGTGCTGCGCCGGGCTTTGACTTCCTAGTACATACTTGGCTGGCGCAAATGGCTGGGGGGAGGGGACAGCGAAAGACGGGATCCATGGTTCATTTTTTTTTTGTTTTGGCCCGCCCTAATAACCCGGTAGACAATACGGCCCCTGTAATTTCTTTTGTGCGTAAAACATTTTTTTTTTCGTGTTTCAATTGATGTCTCTGCGAGGTGAGCAAGCATGAGATTGGACTGCCATCGAAGGCCCGTCTAGCTCGGCTACAGGGAAATGTTAAAAAGAAATTAAAAAAAGAAAAGAAAAATAAAAGAAAAGAACGGAACTATTATCTGGCACCCCGGTTTTGATAACTCGGCACCCTTGTTGTGGTACGGATGTAGCGGGAATATGCAATACCGGCTAACTTTAGCGATGTACATGGCAACTTAGGTAATTATTATCTACTCTATATACATCTCTAAATATCTATAAAATAGCATTAAAAGGCTATAATCTATAAAATAGCATTAACTTTTTGCTTAATAAAGTTAGGTATAAGTTATATATAGAGTACTATAGGGCGCCAACTTTATACTGTCCAGGGACCCTGCACTTTAGTGTTAACTTGATTTTCCGACTGCCCTTGCTTGTGAGGGCTCTTTTTGCCGCTTCTAAGGCCTCTTTTTTGTCGCTGCTTCTGAGGCCTCTTACGTGGCGTTATAGGAAAGCTATATTTAGGTCTATTTTGGTTCATAGCAAAATTTGCGGGCGGGCTCGATACCGGCGATGTTACTGTCCTAGCCATGACGGGGGTGCTGAGTTATCAAAACCGGGGTGCCAGATAATAGTTCCCTAAAAGAAAAGAAACCCTTAGGGAAAAAAGAAGAAAAAAGACAAGAAAAAGAAGAAGAGGCGGGAGGAAAAGTGCATCTCCTGAAATCGCGAAGCTGCTACACTCGGAAATGGAAAACGGGCAATGAACAACGCCGCTTTCGCATACAGACAGTGGAATGCAGATCATATCCTCGACACGTAACCCTCATGAAAAGTCCAAAGTCCAAAGTCCAGACTGCTCACCCATCACGGGATACTCTGGCGGAGAGAAAACCTTCTCGGCCTCCTTTTTTGCGTAAAAACAAAAAAAAAAACAAAAAAACAAAAAACGACCATCTTGACGCGACGCTCCTCTTGGCAAGCTGGCATGTGACATGGAGGTCCTGGACTCTTGAATGTGGCCATGTCAGTATCCTCGTATTCTTCATTAGACAGTGGATGGACAGTTAAGATTCTACCGTAAAGCATGTACCATATTGTAGCTACGCTATCGAGGTCTGCATATACATACTGTATGTATGTATGTACATATGTATTTGATGTATCTTGCCAAGGCTGGCTGACCATGTTGCCGGCTCAGGGTGCGCGCTCGGCTGCGCTGGTTTCACAATCGTCGGTGGAAACTCTCCTGCTTAATGTCGAAACGATAACAACGGCATGGTACGTATGCGTGCACTTGCAATGAAATTGGACGGTTGGCGGATATTTTTCATTGTTTCTTAAGGTTGTTATTATAACTACCATCATTATTACTAGTATAATTATCATCATTATCGCTTAGTTTAGTTTGGGAAGAGAGCTTGGGGGGTATCCGCGCCGCGAGTGGCGGAAGAAGGGATGACAATGACAGGGTAGGGGTGGTTTGGTTGTGCAATCATGCATGTTGGAGTCGTCGAGCTCGGGATACCCTTTCCGGCCCGAATCATTGCGTGATACATGGAGGGCTGTCACGACTGGGCAAAAGAAAAACAAGACGAAGAAGAATAGGGAAAAAAGCACATGCTGAGATCATGCTCTACTCTGCCCATGTCGTGACTCGCGCGACTCGTGACTCATTGTGACAAACGATAAAAAAAAAGCCCTGGAGGGACATCCAACGTCACATGTCACGTGACAAATATGACGACACTGGCATTCTGCAGCCCAATACGCCACGCCACCCTGGCCGCGCAACACAAGATCCCAAATGTATACATTTATTACACGTCGCATGCGTCGCCAGATGTGCGCATCGATGCGGCAAATGATGTCTCGTCGACATCTGCACTGGCACTGGCATTGGCATTGGCATTGACCACCCATCATGCATGGTTGCATTCGTTTTGCCTGTGTGGCGTGCGTGTGGTGGTCTTTGCGGCGGTGTCGTGTCCGGTTCGCCGTCATGGAAAGAAAAATAAGAAAAAAAGAAAAAA